>JAOBSW010000199.1:0-80282 GCA_026214975.1 Gentiana macrophylla
AATAAGAAAATGTTAATATGTAATCCACGTTTAGAGGGATAATCTTTGGACAAAGATTGAAAGTTCTTACCAAAGTGAACTAGTGCGTCAATCAATGTCTGGGGCTTTTGCTCTTTCAAGGCTCTAGAAATTAGTGTGTCATAAATGGCAGAGAAGATCAATCATAGTCTTTTAATGTGTCCATGTCCTGCACATGTTGACATACGTCCATTACAATCGTCATCTGTGTTTGTGAAAAACACGCTTGAAACATCAAAAGGCATACGCCATTTCTCACAGTGTTTACCACAGCGATTGTGTCTTCATTGTCCACAAGTTTACTAAATTGTCGCTTACATCATTTTGCATTTGTGATGTTTTGCGCATTTGGGAATGGTCGATCCATGAAACTACGATTTGACATTCTTCCGTGTGACTTGTCAACTTTTAAATTGCCGTCCGCTGATTCCAAAAATGAGGCGATGTCACTCCAGCCATTACCCTCATGACATTCTCTTTAATTTTTAATTCCTCTTTTTTAGATACGTATGTGCTTATGATGTTGTCAACACTTGGTTTTTCTCTTGTTGGAACATATCTATTTGCAAGTCAATAACTTTGAAAAAAAAAAGCTTGAAAGGAGTTTGCTTGCGTAATGTTCGGATGAAACATTTGTCAATTTTTCCTTTATCTTTTGTTATATACATACACTAGATATGAGATGTTGTTTACTGTGTATTGATCATTACGGAAAAAAATCAATGTAAGGCAAATTTTTTGTTAGTGAATTTGTGTGGCTTTTGAATAAGAGTTAGTAGTGTCAATATGACATTCGAGATACATGTCTTGTCAATCTTCATTGTAGTGAAAATTCTTAGTGTATCAAACTTTGAGGAACAAAAGTGCTAGAAACCCGATTAAGAATGACCATGATAAGTAAGGAATCGGTTGAATTTAAACAACATCGGGATGAATGCATGGAAAAGTGAATTTGAGTTAGCATTCAATATTTGGCTTATGGAGTTTTCTTATTGAATAAGGCTTTTAGCAACTATAGCTACATTAATGTTTAACACTTCATATAATAAGTCTTATATGTGCAAATATAGTCTACAATGCAAGGTATTTAATGTTGTATCACAGGAATTATCACTTTGTAGTGGATATTCTTAGTGAATGAAATTTTTCAGGAACATAAATGCTAGAAACAGATTAACACATGTCATTATAAGCAATAATGTTAAAAGCTTAAGTAGGGATGACAAGTAAGGAATCACTTGAATTTAAAAACGACATCAACATAAATGTATGTAAGCGGTGAATAAATTCTAACATGAATTTGCGTTAATATTGAATAATTGACTTAGCGTATTTTCTTAGTGAATCGAGACTTCTTGTACATTTCTCATGACATGCAAAAGCAATACACAAGTGAAACATGTTAAATCTTTGATGAAGAACAGAAAAATTAGACAACTATCATGCACGATCTTTGGTTTAATTAAGTCTAACATAACCACTGCGCGTGTTCTTTTAAATAATCTTTGAGTGAGAATCATAATCACATCATAAGATATATGTTTGACAAATCATTTGAAAATATCACGGTGAATCTGATTTGTAAACATTCCTTTGTGAATAAGCGATTCTCTTTTATTTCTCATTTGAAAGCAATCAATCTTATATTCTCTTGCCTTAAAGGAAAAATAGTAGTGAGCGTGAGTACTAAAAGTTGCTGCAAATCACCATGATTCGATGTCAAAATCGATTGCATATTATAGTGAATTTGAGTAATTGTTCACTAAGAGATCAATCAAAATGCGAGGAAATCACATCAACTAAATGAAGTAAAATGAAGCGATGAATTCGTCAATTTAGAACTCACTTATTAACACATTGATAAGATTTTCTCTTGAGCCATCTTGATCTTGTTTTGGCCATGTTGGAGCGCTTGTTTGATTGTATGCCTCACTGAGCAGGTGAAAGTGAGAAGCAAAAGTGAGTCGAGCCTAATTTTTAAGAAAGTGAATTTTCAGGTCGAAACCTACCTATGATTGCACACCTTGAACGAGATATGTTTTGGTATTAATGCTTCAAACTTACTGATGAAGTTCTCATCGTCAAATTCAAGTCAAATGCTAATATTTCTCTGGCGTCTTTGAAATCGCGATGAAGGTGGAAGATTTTTAGGTGGAATGAGTATTATGCCCTAATTTTGAAATGGTGTGAAAATCTGAGAAGTTTTTCTTTTGTATTATTCTTAAGGATAAAGAAAGTCTTTTTACCCATATTTTGGTCCTTTATGCAATATTTTTTAGAACTTGTCATGTCTCTTAATTATTGAAATATATTTGTCCATGGCCTCGTCCCCCCTCCCCCCAAAAAAAAGATTAAGCACGTTTATAAACCCACATTTCAGTTATAGAAAGTATTCAATGTGACCCAACAACTCTGTAGACCTGTTATCAATAGTGACACACATACATAATTTTATTTTTTTAAGGGACTATCTTTTCAGCGCGAAATGTTGTTTCACAACACTACAAGGCGAGAAGTGAACCGTTTGGATATTAGCGCTTTGCCATTCGACCGTAAATGAGTCCGGAAAATATATCTATTAGCCAATTTATGGTCAATTCCGCCGTGACCATTCGACCCAATTTGAGTCGAATCGTTCATTATCTTTGATTTTATTCTAGTCGAATTTTGAATGTTTTCATACTCAATACCGGTCGAGAAAGAACATTACACTAAAATTGAGTAAAAACTTTTAATATTATGTCAGAAATTCGATCGAGAATCAATAGTCGTGCTCTTATATTGTTGTTGTTATCTGACCCAATTACAATGCGAATGTGTAGAGAGTATTCGGACTCAATATTGGTGAGAATGATGCTCGACTATGTATGAGTTTAGAAAACTTCAAACATTCTACATAAATACAGTGAGAATCAGCAGTGTGGACTACCAGCTGCGTATATTACGTACCATATTTCATATGAATAATGTGTCATATTAGACCAAACTTTAGTTGAGAATGAGCAACGTAAAAAAAAAAAATATAAAGCGAAATTGGAAAAAAAAATGTGTGATAAGATAAAAATTTGTGTGAAAAGATATTAGCTTTTTGATATAGTGGACATACAAAAAATAGAGGAAATTGAAATCAATATGTCATATTTTTTAAAATAAAAATCGAATATTTTTTTTATTTAGTGGACATACAGAAAATAAATAAATATATGATGGCTCAAAAAAATATATATGACATATTGATTGATTGCACACGAGAAAGTGAAACATTATTTTCTATTCAATATTGTATATGACATATTGATTGATTAGATTATCACATAATAAATAGCGCAAAAATAAGTTGTGACAATTTTCGAGAAAAATGTTATTCACACTTGTGTCGGACAAAAAATTGCATGCCAATTTATAATAAATATCAAAATAACAAGTTAAATGAAAAAAATATCGAAACTACGTTTTAAAGTAGAGAAAATACATGTTTTTCAAATATGGATGATTTATGGGTGAAACCACCCATCATGGGCGATGACGATGCGGATTTCACCACTTCACGTGCGAGACACATGGCACCCAAATAATAACGAGAATGGATCTAAAACCTTAGCTGCAAGGGCCAGAGCCCCGTCAAGGCCTAAGGGCGGGCAGAACCCAGCTCAAATAGAGTGCATTGGTCACCTCCGAGATCCACCGCTTGAGTTGGTTAGAGCGAGGAAGGCATGAACTCTGCTTGGCTCGGTTATATCGACCTCGATATCTACGCCTTGAGTTGGCTAGAGAATATAGTACATAATGATTATACAATAATTATGGAAAGAATCCTAAACCTTTAAGGCTCACGATCTTTATCACTTATCTGAATATCTCAATTATCTCCTCAAATCAAGGGATAATCCCGGGATTATCTCTAAACAGAATAACACGAAAGAGAGTCCATATTGGACCACGGCCCTTGAGGCCTAGGAGCTGTCGCCTCCTATATGAACAATCACAAAGAACCATATCGGACTTGATTCCAACATACGCATTGGATCGTAGGCACCCTGGAGAAATTCCAGGCTCGGTCTAAATCACCCCTTGCAACTCCTTCTCACGTTCATATTTCTTTTGATTATTTATCCTCAACCAATTTCCAATAGATCAAAGGACCCAGATTTTATACTCGACTAATTTTGTTTAGTCAATTGCTTAACTAGAATGAGGGCCTTCTCTTTGGTATGATGTGTAATTTTCAATAGATAATCACTAAATCCTACCACTGGCGTACGACTTATTTATTGAGTAGTACTTAGGATGTCAATCCCACAAGGACTTGTAGTCAATCACTAAACAATTCTTAATTTTATTTAGCTAGACAAATCAAATTCTTGGAGGTTTTTATCTAAAAATCTTAAAATTAAAGAAAATAAAGAAAATCTAATCAATAGCCAAGTACTTCAAGATTCTAAGAGAATTCAAGATTTAAAGGCGTTTCTAGAATTGCGGATCCACCACGGCGTTGTCTACACAAAATTTCAACAATCTTTCATCAATATGAATTTTCCATTTACGAAGGCCAATTACCAAATATTTCACGTAAACATTCTTTGAAACTATTAAGTGATTGTACCTAGTTTTATCCCGCATTCGATTTCCGACAATGATGAATAAAATTAGATCCATTGAATTACCATAATTAAGGTCCACTTTAGGTTTAACCAAATTTTCATTCAAGAAATCACAAAGATTTGATCTTGGTTTCTAGGTTATCGATTAATTAATAATTTCTGTCATCAATTAATCGAATGAAGTTTCTCCTATGATCTATAGTCATTCACTCATTCGAGATATTATTTCTGGAAAATTACATGAATAAGCATACAAGATCAAATTCATAAACATGACAAAAATCCTTTATCAATGAAAAGATTGTATCTTTAAAACTATATAATCATCGCCGGGTTTTCCTAATCCAAGAAACTAATACTTACTCTCGTAACATATCAAGATTCAAAGAAACAATCATAGAATTCTTATTGTGACGAGAAAAAATAAATAAAATAGGAAAATGAGAAGGGAGAGGGAAATAAACCCGTCAATATATTTCATAAAACAATTGAATCCATGGAAAATCCTCGTTCTTGAATCTAAAACCTTCGTTCTTAGAGATGAGAGATGATGATGATGAAGGACAAGAGAAATAGTCGACTCAAAAACTGATTTTGAAGCGTCCCTCCTCAGTTGTACGACTTAGGGATCAAATAAAGGATAATTACAAAATCTTGGAAGTTTCCTTAATTAATTTAATCAAGAAAATATCTAAAAATCAATTATCTATCATATTTGGACTCTTACTAGTGTGTGGACTTCTCCTTTTCATGGAATTCATGCCAACTTCAAGGAAATAACATTGGAAAACTTTTCAACCAATCAGAACATTTCGTTGGCCAGGTTCAGATTTCTAAAAAGTGTCACACAATGGGTATGAGATTTCTTGAACTCTTCCACTTTAGCTCCGTTTTGGGCCTTTTTCTTCTAATCTCGACAATCCTGCAATAATTCAAACATCCGCAGTAATCTAGCCAAAAAAGGATAAAAACATCGCAAAATAGCAACACACGACACCAAAATGAGTCCAAAACATCTAGAATTATTCGACTTTTTAGGAACTTATCATGGTAATTGTTGAAGATATTGAAATCAATCATCATGCCACCAAAATCAAACACACGAGCCTAGAAGGCCACGGCGGCAAATGAGAAAATGCCCAAAATATTCAAAACAATGACCATGAAGAAGAGGATGTTGATATAGGCGGCCAGACGAGCAATCCGAAGAAGTTTCTCTGGCTCGAGAGCATCAAGTTGTCCTTGACCAATTAATGACCATGGAACCCGCCACCGGAAGGCTATTCTTTAGGCGGTACAACCAGAGAGACAGTGAAGTAGGAGAGAGCACAGGAGGAAGCGCCTTCAAGGAGCAAGCAATGCAGCAGAGGCATCGCCTCGAGTAAAGGAAAAATCCATTGAACGCCGAGGTTAGGGAAGCGACTCGTGCGAGATTAACGCCATGATAGGCAAGAAAGATGGCGAGTTCTCGCCGCTTCACCCCTTCACAAGGAAAATAAATGAATTGAGCGACCGGTGGCTTCAAGATACCCAAGTTAGATCCATATGATGGGTCCAAGGACCCATCGGACCACCGTTCAGTATATTTTTCGAGATGAGCTTGTTTAGTTTGTGCTTGGATGAAATGAAGTGCAAGGCTTTCCCATGCTTTTGACCAGCCAGGGGCCCGTGAATGGTTTGGAAACTCCCACCAAGATCGGTCTCTAAGTTCAAGGAACTAGGGTGAATGTTTCTTAAGGCCTTTGTTCAGCTAGGCCATTCGGAGAAGCATAACCCATCTTCATCGATTAAACAAAAGAAAGAGGAATCTTTCATCGGTATTTGAAGAGATTCAATGAGGAGTGCCTGTACAAGTTCGGGTATGGGCGACTCTTTGCGGATTACATCGTTCGTGGTAGGGCTCCAGAAGGGCGGTTATCGTGAAGCGGAGTAGTAGACTCCCAGGGACTATGGAAGAATGCATGGATGTTGCGTACAAGTATTGCCAGGGATAAAGGCGAATAGACAAACAAGAGTCAAAGAAGGAGAATCTAAAAGAGAAAGGCGGAAGAGAAGCTGTGGGGAAGAGGAAGCTGTGCAGGACGCATGACTACCCCAACCGTAGATCGGTCAAGGAAGAAAGGTGCTCTACAAGAAAAGATTTTATCCTTTGAGCAGGACCTCATGCACAAGTCTTGGCCATCATGCATAGAAAAGGGTGGGCAAGAACCCCCCCTCCAATGAGAGGACCACCAGAAAGAAGTGATCAGAGCAAGTTTTGTGCCTCCCACAAGGATGTGGGCCACGATTTAGAGGAATGCAAATATCTAATAAGAGATATTGATACTGAAATTATGGATGGAAATTCGGATGAGGTCGTAGACCGATCTCAGGATCCCGAGCCTCGAGGTCGAAGAGATTTCAGGAGGAGAACGTCTGAGGGAAAGACCGGGCCATAAGGAAAAGCCTCGAAGAGAAGGGACAAGACCCCAGACGCTAATCGGCAACCATTATAGGTCGACTGGCGTCCGTTTGGAAGGTTTAAACGGACAGGTTGGGAAATCGGTGATCTACGGCCCTAAGGACCCACTTCCCATGATAACTAATAACGAGGCTTAGTCATTGAAGCTTTAGTTCACAAGAACACAGTGAAGCACATACGTGTTGATCTTGGGAGTGTTGTCAATGTCCTTTATCATTCCGCCTTCCAGTCTATGAAATTAAAGGATTATGAACTCACCCCCGTTTCGGCACCTCTGTTCGGATTCGTGGGACCCCCTGTTCATCCTCTAGGAATGATAAAGTTGGCGAAGACATTTTGGAAGGGATCCGAGGTGCAAAATATTAGTGATAAACTATGTGGTGGTAAATGCTCTTTCAGCATACAACATCATCATGGGAAGACCAACGTTGATTGAGCTCCGAGCTGTCATCTCACCGGCCCACATCAGCCTAAATATACCCATTGAGGATGGATCAGTAGAGATAAAGGGAGACGTTGAAGCAGCCAAGAGCAGCTACATATCGATGATCAACATGAAAAGGGTCGAGTTGGCGCAGCCTGAGACAAGCTACATGTATTATTAATCAGTTTATGTTTTTTATTAACCATTTTTTTTTTTTCACAGGAACTCTTGAAACTCACAAAGCCGAGTTTCTTACTTTAGGAAAAAAACAGAAAAAAAAAAAAAAAAACAAGAAAACCAATAAAACTAAAGATCAAAAACTTTCTTTGGCTTTCGAAATCTAGCAGCCTTCTGAGCCGGAGTTAACTTCACTTTGGCATCCTTAGTGGTATCTCTATCAGAAATGTAGCCAATCGACCAAGCATTTGGGCAATCTAAATTCATATTTTGGAGCTCGGCCAATATAGAGTTGCGGCTATCTATACCCGATGAGTTTAATGGAGCACACTTCTTTGTCGTCAAGGGTATAGATAGAACCTCAAATGAATTGCTTACAGGACATCCTTCAGAATACCCAATCTCTTTAGCTGCAACATCGAATTTTTGAGGGCCATCACAAATTCTTTTGTCCAATTGTTACTGCCCATGTTCTTTAAGCTGCACAAATCATGTTGATCACACATTAGCAAGCCCATTTGATTGACATCAACCTTTTCAACCCTTGGCACTTCCTCAAGTAAAAGCTCAGCCATCTTAATAAGTGCAGTAGCCAACTTACGTTCATCATGCTGAGCTTCAACATTTGGAGCAGCTGAATAAACATAGGCATCATTATTACGTTCAGCCGAGTCTACTAGAACCTCTTCAACCTCTCCAAATTCTGGGACACGCTCCATTCCCATGAGCTAGGGCTGAGCCCCTTTGTGCAACGTTTCAGGGATGGGATTTGGTTCCAAAGAATGGGATGCAACATTAAAGGCAACAAACTCCCCATTCATCATGTCTGTCATTTGAGCTGTAGCTAGAGGAGAAAGATTGGAAGCTACAGCAATTTTCTCAGGTTCTACCTCATGTGTTTGCTCCATCAAACTCTGTTTGATCTCCATTGTTGCATTTGGGGCAGCCAACCCAAGTGTTCCATATTCAGGCTTCTGTTGGACGTTTGCTGCAAAATCCATTTATGCTAAATCCAATTCTGCATTGGGCTGCTGCTGCTTTGGCCTATACCCTTTGTGTGTGCTTGGACCTGTCTTGTGAACATATGAATGTAATCCAGGATGTTTAACTGCACAAAATTGTTCTTGGTGTCCTATATGCAAAAAATAATTACAGTAAGAAGGCAAAGCCTCCTCAATTTCAACCCCTTTCTAGAAACCTGTTCCGTTTTCACTTTGTACCCACACCCTAGGTGGCAACGAATCTAGTAATTCAAATTCAACTTGCACCCTTGCGACCGAGGGCCGTTTAAGTTGTTCCGTGGTTTTGTCAATCTGTAGGGGCTTACTAAAGGATGAAACTAAGGAGAAAATAAATCCTTGATTGACTAAGTGTATCGGTAGCATAGGTAAAGCTAACCAAATAGGGATAATCGACGATTCTTGATCAATTCGGAAATTTGAGGTCCATTTTAGAATTCTCATTGGTTTTCCTTTGACAGTCTAGATTGATCGAGAAAATAGTCGCACATAATCCTCAGTGATTTCAAATTGAAGTAGAACATGCTTTTTATCAATCAAACCTACTGAAACAATACTTTTAAAATTTTGAATAGCGATGAACTTGCGAATCAGATCCATCCTGGTTTTTCTTAAGAGAATTTCCCTATAAAGTATTTTGGAACTTCGCAGCTAGAGAAGCTTCAATTTCATGAGGAATTGTAATTGCCGGTTCTCCTTTAAAAGTGCCATGAAGAAAGATCGGATTAGCGGAGAAGCTATATTTTTCCACACTGAAAAATCCATTGGGTGAGAGTCAGTTGAAGACTTTGCCATAGTTGAATCCTTTGAAGGTGCTGCCATGGGGATCTAGGAGAAAGAAATTCAGAAAGTGCCATTATCGGAGGAAATTGGGGTGATGTAGCAGGGGAATTTAGGACGGAGAGAATATGGGGAGGAGAAGTCATTTTTCCGTTTCTATTAATCAGTTTATGTTTCTGTCTTGCGATACATTTTCTTTAAACTCTGTTACTTTTGTTGGATGGTTTGATTTGGCACTTGGCGGGTGCTTTTATTCATACAGTTTATATTCTTCTTTAGGATGCATGCTTTGAATGGTTATACCAAATAAGGTTTGCAAAGGACAAACTGTTCTACGTCCATGAGAACGGACACGTTGAGTTCATGAGTCGGACGAGATAAGTCCATAAATAGTGATGTTTTGGTGCATTTGTTTATACCTATTTTCTTGAGAGATACATCTTTCGGATACATTTTTGTTGATTTTCAGTCTTGAGGAGCTCGGAAGAAGAAATTGAAGAAATGATGAATTTATTGGCGGAAGAGGCGAAAATAGTAGAAGTGAAGAATTAAAGAGTGGAGATTTTTACTTTCGGACGATGACTAGATCCCAACTATTGCGAGAAGGCGAAAAAGCCCGCCAAGGCCCAAGTCAAGACACTATTGTTGTTTTGAGGGTCTTGATTGATCACCAATGCTATAAAACACGCAAATTTTATGAAGAACGGATCCTCATGATCACACGTATATCATTTGTCCTTCTTAAATTTATTGACCCCTAACTTGTCCGGAGTATCACGAATAATTTAAGTGAGATCTGGTGAGAGCCTAGCCTTTTGTGCAGGACAAAATAGATCAAAAGATTACTTGAAGTGTTTAGATGTTTGAGACTTTATCAAGGATGCATACAATTGTTGTTCTTTGTTTAACAATGTAAAAGAGTCTTTTATGGTACTTGGATTCTGAGAAAAATAAGTTACAAGTTCGTAATTTAAGGTTGCAACCTAAGTGAAAATGTATCACTTGGTTATAACCACTTAAAAGGACCAAGAGGTACCTAAAATTGCTTTTCGGGCCACGCGGGTGTGCTGTGGGCGACTGTGATCAACAGAAAACCGCAAAACTCTCTGTTCAACATTTAGGCATGCTGAAACCCCACAGGCGGGCGCCTGTCACTCTGTTTCCCCAAAACCTGATTTTTTGGTCCTTTAACTGATTTTCCGGTCCTTTAAGTGATTTTCTCGAACTATACTTGCTTATTTTCCATCCGTATACTCATATACACTTATATAAGCGTGCACTCCGCACCTCCAAACTTATTATTAAGTGTTACGAGTATATCCACCCTTGTACTAAGCCCCGATTACCTCAACGGCTTGTGATTATACTTAAATCACCAACATTCCTCCCCCATTTAAGTGTAATCCTTGGTTTAGTAAAACAAAACAGTCATAAAATAAATCAACTCATAATTCAATGAAAATGTCACGAAGATTGAATTTCCATTTAGTATTATTACACGCAAATATTCGAGTATTGGGGTGTGACTAAGCATTGAACCCCTTTACACATTTTGAATACATGTACATAACAATACACATGAATTGAAACTACTTCAAAGTATTATACTTGACACCATTTCTTGAAAACCGGCCTTGTGTCCATATCCATTCTTGAGCATTTAGAAAGCCAACCCAAATTTCCTTGAAGCGGCCATACTTCATACTCATATAGGTGAATCTTTAGTTTACCGTGCACCTGCATTAGCACTTTATAAGATTCATTAAGAAGATAATACTTCAACCTAATCTCACAGGTAAACAGCACATACCGTCGGGATTAATACATGTGCTCAAGTTTCCAAAGACAGGCTTACCACATTGAATTTAGCCTAAGGCATTGTACCAAAGAAATTGGGCGTCCCATATTCAGAAACTTATACAGGTTGTAGTCCCATCCCGACTACCGACTTTTGTAACAAGTCCTTAGCCAATCCTTTCATCAAATGATCAGCCAAATTTCTTTGAGATCTCACGTACACAACCGATATCACCCCGTGAGAGATCAACTCACGTACTGCGCTATGTCTAACGCCTAAGTGTCGCGACTTTCCATTATACACTTGACTATATGCTTTAGACAGTGTTGATGAACTATCACAATGGATAGATATTGGTGATATTGGTTTATGCCATAAAGGAATTTCATGAATCAAATTCCTAAGCCATTCTGCCTCTTTACCGGCTGCCGCCAAGGCAATGAACTCTGACTCCATAGTCGAGCTAGATATACATGTCTGTTTCTTAGAACCCCAAGAAATGGCCCATCCACCTAAAACAAACACCCATCCACTAGTAGAAGAATGATCTTCTACATTAGATATCAACTAGCATCCGAATATCCTTCAATCACCGAAGGATATGCAACATAAGTCAAACCAAAATCTTTGGTAGACTTTAGATATCTCAATACCACGAACAACCGCTCTCCAATAGCGAGTTTACATGGGTTACTAGTATATCTACTTAGTTTCCCAACCGCTTAGGCGATATCCGGTCGTGTACTAGTCATTGCATACATCAAACAACCAATGACTCGTGAATATTCAAGTTGATTCACTTTGTTTCACCTTTATTAGGTCCAAGCTTCTCATGAGGCTCCATGGGAGAATTTGCGGAGTACAATTTTCACAATTAAACTTTTTCAACACTTTCTCAATATAATGAGGCTGTGTTAGTGAAAATCCTCCACGATTTCTCTTGATTTTAATACCAAGAATTACATCCGCCTCCCCCATGTCTTTCATAGAGAATCTAGAAGATAAGAGTTATTTACACTTATCAACCTGATTTTGGTTCGTACCAAAATCAACATGTCATCGACATATAGATGATTATCACACCGTTACGGTTTCATCAAATCTACTATAAATACACTTGTCCGTGATTGAGTTTAAACCCACTAGCCAAGACAACCTCATCAAACTTTTGATGCCATTGTTTAGGAGCTTGTTTAAGTCCATACAATGATTTAACAAGTTTACAAACCTTATGCTCGTTACGGGCATAATAAATCCTTCCGGTTGCTTCATGTATATTTCCTCATCCAAATCTCCATTTGGAAATCTTTGTTTTAACATCCATTTGATGGATCACCAAGTTATGAATTGCGGCTAAGGCAATCAATAACTTTGATTGAGAGAGATTCAGCAGCGGGAGCATAAGTATCGAAATAATCGATACCTTCATTTTGCCTAAAGTCTTGTATAACTAACCGGGCTTTATATCGATCAACGATACCGTCGACTCTCATTTTCCTTTTGAATATCCATTTGCAACCTAATGGTTTGCAACCACGTGGTAAATCCGTAAGAATCCACGTATTTTACCCATTATGGAATCCATCTCGTCATTGATGGCTTCTTTCCAAAATGATACATCCACGAGATCCCATTGCCTCGAGAAAATGTCCTTGGATCATCCTCAATATTGTAACAATATGAGTATTGATATCCAACTTCATTTCTTGAACCTTCCACCAAATAAGTAACAAAATCGGTGGAAATGTTTTGCTTATTCTAGCCCTCTTACTTCTTCGAAGTTCAGAAGGCTCAACTTGAGAATCATTATTCTCCCCATTCTCCACTCCAACTATTGTAGGGGCAATATCCTTTGGTCTAGGAATAGAAGTAAATCTATTCTCATCAAAGATAGCATCTCGTGATTCTATAACCGAATGTGCAGCCACGGAATCACTAGGTTCTAAAACATAAAACCTATATGCCTTTGAATGACTTGCATATCCAATGAATATGCAATCGATGCCTCTTTCTCCTAAAGTTTTAATTTTAGGATCGGGAAGTCTAACAACCGCCTGCATGACCCCAAACTTTCAAGTAATTCAAGTTTGGTTTCTTTTTGAACCAAAGTTCATATGCGGGCAGTGAGAATTCCTTTTATTAGAATTCTGTTTAGTAGATAATGAGCCGTTAACATGGCCTCACCCCAAAATCCTTTGCTCAATCCGAGTAGGATAACATGGAATTTACCATCTCTTTTAGAGTCTGAGTTTTCCTCTCTGCAATGCCATTTTGTTGTGGCGTATATGGTGCGATAACCTCGTGTATTATACCCACGACCGAAGTAGGTTGGATCATAGAATTCACCACCTCTATCGGAGTGCAACGTTTGATACTTGAATTTAATTGCAATTCAACTTCACTTTTATAAACTTTAAACTTATCAAGTGCTTCGTCTTTTGTATTAAGTAAAAATACATAATAAAAGCGAGTATGATCATCTATAAAAGTAACAACATATTTCTTATTTCCCAAAGAAGGTGTGGCATAAAGATCACACAAATCACTATGGATAAGTTCCAAAATTGTAGACGACCTTTCAACACCATGAAAAGGTTGTCTTACAATCTTAGTAAGCATACAAGTAGTACACTTATCCATATTGATATCAAAGGGGAATCAAAGCATTCTTACACATAACATGCATACATTTGTAATGTACGTGTCCTAATCGTGCATGCCACAACTTTGAAATATTAACATCAGAAATATGCATAACTTGATTAACTTTATTATTAACAACATTAAGCATAAACATGTTATTACACAAATAACCAAAACCAACAAATACACCATGTTTTGACAAAATAAACCTATCGGACTCATAAACTTGTTTGTAGCCCGATTTACACAAACAAAGCACCGAAACAAGGTTTTCGAATGCATGGCACAAATAAAACATTAAATAGTTTCTGATTTTCCAGAATCGAAATTTAAAGTAATAGTTCTACACCACTTATTACTGACCTTCGACTCGTTTCCCATCTTTAAGATAGATCCATCGTTCTTTGGTTCAAAGTCTTCAAACCGGCGTCGATCTTTGCATACATGTCTTGTTGCTCGAGTCGATCCACCACGTAACATCATCATTACGCATATAAAAGCTTGAGAAATAAATGGCACATAATTCATAACCGAATTAATACCATAATTAACATTCTGACCTTGATGATGTGGTGGTCCTTGGTCTTTCGACCCTTGCTCTGGACCCTTGCCTTTACCATTCTTTCGAACTCGGCAATCAGCCTTGTAGTGTCCTGTCTTACCACAAATCCAACAGGCCCCTTTTGGCCTTTTTCCGGATTCTTTGTCATTTGACTTTTTCTTTTTCTTGCCATGGTATTTCCCTTTGTTAGTTTTAGAACTCTCCCCAGCCTCCATCACATGAATGGAAGTGGATTCATCAATTTCCTTGCCCTTGGTTTTAACCCCTCCTGCTCACGAGGATTCCTCAATCTGTGAGATGGCTACCAAGTTCAACCAAGGAGAGTTCTTCCTTTTGTGTTTCAACATATGCTTAAAATCCTTCCATGATGGTGGTAGTGAAGGATGCGGGTTCTTAGATCTAAGCGAGTTAGATCTACACGCGGCGTGGATGGATCACGATTTACATATCACAATACATAAATAAAGGATTTAACTACTACAAGGGGTTAAGATCATGTTACCAATAGTAGGAAGAGAAGCCAAGATCTTCCGATGTGTTCTCCAAGCGGCGGTTGGTGGACACCCTTCTTGATACTACGAACCTCCTCGATATGCAACACCAAGAAAAACTTAGAGTTTTCTTCTTACAAACCCAAAACAAGAAAAACAATCTTTTCTCTCTTTTACAAGTATGTGGTCGAATTATACCAATTCTAAGGCTTGGGAGAACTCTCTTTATATAGGAGAGTAATCCTTGTCCTCCAAGGATTAAATAATTAAGAGATAATTATTACATTAATCCTTTATTCCAAATAAAGATAAATAAAATGATTATCCCAAACAAATTAGGATAAATCATATTATTATCTAATATTCCATGAATTATCATTTAACAAATAAATGATAAATCACATGTCAAATAATTATCCAAGAAAACTAATTTCTCTCTAACTATCATCAATATTGGCGCCACTTGTAGGGTTTACTAAGCCCACATAAAATGTCTTTTATGTGTATTATATTATTTAGCCCAACTAAATAATATCCATGCATATCAATTAATTAGCAAACCAATTAATTATCAATGAGGCCCAAATAACAAGATTATTAGTCCAATTACGAAGCCACATCGGGGACCATGGACTATAACCGGTAGCTCCAATAATTAATTATTCATCGAGCAGAATAAGTACATTAATTATTAATTCCGGGATTACGCCACCATAAACCCGAAACTGAACTCTACCGATTATAGATGTATACTTATACCCAACCCATAGAGTGAATAAGCGTCCATTGATATAATCACTACATACGGATTAACCCTCCATAGACTGTCCATTCTGAGTGGGATATCTCTGCAAACCCGACACAGAATATCTTATCCTTATTTACCATTAACCTCCTGATGATCAATTAGTTCACATATCTGACTAGTGATCAATTAGTCTAATATGAACTCCCGGGATCGATCACTTTCTTAAGGCTAACCAATAAGGGGACTGTCTCTCTACTTCCTGCAGGAAGGAATGGATTCCATGTCTGTGAAAATCAGAACTACTCACTCATCTGGAGATAGTGCCAATGAGAAGTGGCTTGGAACACATATTTAAGTGAACCGTAACTAACACATCAAACACTACCCCGGGACAAGCAGCACCCTGTGATCACCTCAGGATTAAGGTTGATTCATATATGATCATCTAATGATTTAATAAGATTCTTCGATCACGGAATTATATCGAGAAATTCAGATTAAATCGGTCCAGTCCTATATGAATGCCATCATATATAAATGCCCCACGTAGGTACCCTATACCGACAGTCCGGATAAGACTATCACACCCTAAGGTGTTCTAGGCGGATTATTGGTGTTTTAATCAAGAGACCCTAAACTCTGATTAAGTTCACCACGGACTAACAGTTTAAGCATATCTCCACTAACTCAATCCTCACGTGTAATCCATATACTGAGTTAAGTGGATACATACAGATATACTTAGGGTTTGCAGCAGTGTATTACTTTACAAGCACAAAGCAAGTAACTAAGGTGAGATAAATTCGGTCATCCAATATCAAAAAACAATTACACAAATTGTCTTTCGGGCACTACACCTAACAGGTAGTTTGTCAATGATACTAGAAACAGAAATGGCTTCATCCATTTCCATTTTGTGTTGTGCAAATTGGCCTAAAATGCGTTGTAGTTCATTGAATTGTTCCATTACAGACCGTGAATCTACCATCATGTATTTCATAAAATTACCAACTAGAAACTTTTTAGCAGATGCATCTTCATTTAAATACTTAGTTTTAGTGCATCCTATAACTCTTTGCGAAGCAAAGTTTTGATAAATGTCAAATAACGAATCGGACATACCATTGACAATGTGACCACGGCGGATGTAGTCATCATTTTCCCATTTGTTCGCGCCCGCAATTCCTCCAACGGTGCATCATCATCAACTTACGGTATTTACGTACTACGAACATACACAACTTTCAATGTTGTGAGAAGAAAATGCATCTTCCTTTGCCACCTCCGGAAATCAACTCCTTCAAACTTGTCTAATTTCCCGAAATTCATCATCAAATCCTTTGCATTCACCATTGTGATCAAAACAATAAATTTAAGAAGATTGTTGTTGTTTTGAGGGTCTTGATTGATCACCAATGCTATAAAAAACCTGCTTATGAAGAACGGATCCTCGCAGTCACGCGTATATCGATGTCCTTCTTAAATTTATTCGACCCCTAACTTGTCCGGAGTATCACGAATAATTTAAGTGAGATACAGACTGAGAGCCTAGCCTTTTGTCTAGGACAAAATAGATCAAAAGATTACTTGAAGTGTTTAGATGTTTGAGACTTTATCAAGGATGCATACAATTGTTGTTCTTTGTTTAACAATGTAAAAGAGCCTTTTATGGTACTTGGATTACGAGAAAAATAAGTTACAAGTTAAGTAATTTAAGGTTGCAACCTAAGTGAAAAGGTATCACTTGGTTATTACCACTTAAAAAGGACCAAGAGGTACCTAAAATTCAGTTTTGGACCCACAGCGGGCGCTGTGGCCGGACTGTGATCAGCAGAAACCGCAAAACTCTCATTCAACATTTAGGCATCTTTGAAACCCCACAGCGGGCGCATCACTCTGTTTCCCAAAACCTGATTTTTGGTCCTTTAACTGGTTTTCCGGTCCTTTAAGTGATTTTTCGAACTATACTTGCTTATTTTCCATCCAGTATACTCATATACACTTATATAAGCGTGCACTCCGCACCTCCAAACTTATTATTAAGTGTTACGAGTATATCCACCCTTATACTAAGCCCCGACACCTCAACGGCTTGTGATTATACTTAAATCACCATGAGACACCACCTATGAGCTGGAATTCATGGATTTATTTCTACTATTTCTCATGGGCTTTTATTTTATTTATGGATTATTTTCCTTATTAGGCCTTTTATTTTTATTATTGGACATTTTTAATTATTAGAAATAATCCCCAACGAAAAAAAAAAAGGGATTGAGAACGTGAAATTGAAAAGGAACGCAGGAAGCAATGCAGCTTTTCAGTGGACACATTTGTTTTCAGAATTTGGGTCGACTTTTTCCTTTCTTGGAATCTCTAGGTTTTTCTTCATCAACGACTCAACTCCTTCTTATTTTGGGCAATTGATTAAGGTATTCATTATTATATCTAGGGTTTTCATGATGATGATGAGTAGCTAATATCTTTTTCCACTTAGAGCTTTGTGAATCCCTAAATCTAGCTAGCAATTGTGAGATCAAATTGCTATTTCTCCTCGTTTAATTTTTGGTATCGTTTTTTTCTCTGTTTAATCGAATTAGAATTAGAAAATCAATCTAATTTCCACTGCAAGGTTTTTAGGTTAATTATCTAGTTAATCGCCATAATTTACACCAAGACGGTTGTTTAGGTGAAATTAAAAGCGGTAAACGATAAACTTCTGCCGGATTGCCTCCCATAGGAATCACTGTTGTGAAAATTAAGCGTTCTATGGTTAAAATTAGACCGGTTGACTTAATACCTACAAATTGGGTTTTTCTGCTAGTTAATGATGTCGGTTCACCAACTTCTAGCGGTAGTTAGGAATGTGATTCCGATTAGGGTATAATTAGTGGCGGTTATCCTAGTTATCGGTTGTACGAAAAACTGGCTGATTCGTGGTTGCGGTTAGCTATAACCTATTTATCAAAAATTAAATGAGTCATTTCTGCATCAATGATCGATTGTATTGATTTAGGGAGGAAACATTGGCTTTAGCTGGATTTGTCTCAACTTGATTTTTCCTTACTTATTTGCTTTATTCTGCTTCATATTTTCACGTCAGTGGTTAATTCTGCATGTTCTATGATTTTATACGTCATTTTAAGGTTAGCATACAAAACTTGTTTTATTACTGTTCTGAAAAGAAATAATCAACTGTTCCTCGTGGGATCGACTCCGACTTACCCTGTACTAGTTATAGAGTGAGAAGAGATATAATGTTGGTGGTTTAACGACACACCATGGACTCAATGTAATTATTTTATCTAAGTCTGCAGGACGGAAGCGCTGAGTTCCGTAGGTCGGACTCAGTGTAATTTTTTTTTATCTAAGTCCGCAGGACGGACGCGCTGAGTTCCGCAGGTCGGACTCAGTGTAATTTTTTATCTAAATCTACAGGACGGACGCGCTGAGTTTCGCAGGTCGGAGTCAGTACAAATTTTTATCTAAGTCCACAGGACAGACGCGCTGAGTTCCGTAGGTCGGACTCAGTGTAATTTTTTTTTATCTAAGTCCGCAGGACGAACGCGCTGAGTTCCGCAGGTCGGACTCAGTGTAATTTTTTTTTATCTAAGTCCACAAGACGGATGCGCCGAGTTCTGCAGGTCAGACTCAGTGCAATTTTTTTATCTAAGTCCGCACGACGGACGCGCTGAGTTCCCCAGGTCGGACTCAGTGTAATTTTTTTATCTAAGTCCGCAGGACGGACGCACTGAGTTCCGCAAGTCGGACTTAGTGTAAATTTTTTTTATCTAAGTCCGTAAGACGGACACACTGAGTTCCGCAGGTCGGACTCAGTGTAATTCTATCACATCCGTGGGGCAAACGTTCTGAGTGACTCAGGTCGTACTCAGCATCATTTTATTGAGTCCACGGGACTCACTCGGAGAAGGAGGGAATAGACACAAAAAAGGAACAAAGTCATTCATAAAATCAAAAGGTTCTACAAAATGCGAACAAAAGAATATAATGAAGCAAGAGCTAATCCGCACTAAGATACGCATTTGCAGGGCTGACCGGCATCCCAAAACTGCTAGTACAGAGATTCGAGATCAACCAAACGAAAGGTATAGGGCAGGCAGGATCCATTATCCTCGCAAAGTTGACGGCTTTGTGATGGATTATGACCCCCCAGTCGACACTCACCTGCGGGGTAAAGATAGCGTGAATAAGGATGGCCTCTTCATCAGTAAGCACCTCAAAATCTACAGTCAGGATGGTGTGGGTATTGATGAACCTCTTCCATTCCTGATGCGACCGGTGTATCCTAGAGGTGACATCTTGCAAAACACGATCCCCTTCACTTGGAAATATGCGCCGATATGCATAGGCCTTGTGAGCAAAATAAGGCACCTCATTATCAAGATCCCAAGCCTCTTCGTAATGCATGGGCCGGATCGGATCGACTTGAGGCGAAGAAACACGTTTATGGTCACCGGAGTGAAGCCAACGGGAACTCCTCGAAGAAAAATTGAGGTGGCACCCTCGACGGAATCAACCTCCGATAAAAAAGAATAGAACTCATGCACCAAGGTGAGGTTATACCTCCCCCTAGGTGCTGTAGTAAAGTCATGCCACCCTGAGGAAATGACGTGAAACATGAAACCACTTCCTTCAACCTTATGCATGTTCAAAACCCTCCCCCTCAAGTTCCGTTGCCTGTTGAAATACCGCCAGAAGTTCGCACGGGCAGTAGCAGACGCCGTAGCAAAGAAGGGGGACTCACCGAGGGAATGAGGGGGGAGGAACCAGTAGAGGACATCGACATAATGAAAAAGAAAATGAATACTCAGTAACAAAATCTCTGAGTTTTCCAGTGTGATGTAAGATAGGGAAAACCACTTTTTATAGAAAGGAAAAGAATCAGACGGCCGAGATTGAGAAGATCGAGCGGACGAGGGGTTCATAGGGGCTTTCAAGATTTGAATTCCAATGACCGCATTTATTGCCCCACGGTTACCAAAACCATAGTCAATGCAATATTAAATGAACAGTCATCAAAGCAGCGGCGGAATCGACTGACACGCTGAGTTCCGCATGTCGGACTCAGTGTAAATTTTTATCTATGTCCCCATGATGGACGTGCTGAGTTCCACAGGTCAGACTCAGTGTAAATCTTTGATTTTATTAAAAGATAGACCCTAAGAGGGCTAAGAGGGAAAAAGACAGCAAACATGAGTCAAGTATGCTATTCAAGAAATACAAAATATTTAAAGGCATTCTAGGGGGCTACCCAATGTGGATCAGAATCAAAAGATGTACATTCAAGTAAGTACTAAAAAAATATTATTATGCTCCATTTACAAATTTTTGATATTTCTAAAAATACAAGTTAAGATCCAGGAGTTGAATCCTGCCCTGGCGTCGTAGCTGTGCCCAACCTAGGATGGTTGGCAGACCTTTGAAGGGATACCTGCTGAGCTTCATGTCGAGCTTCAATATCTACCCTCTTTCAGAAATCCGCCACACGATCAATATAAACCGTGTCCATACCAGATCTATACAGGTTGGTATGAGGAAGGCGTGTGGTGTCCACGTTGGGAAATTTGGCCAAGGCCTCAATGATGCCCATGGAGTAAAACTCACATGAAGCAGGGGCGAGAAATAGGTCCAAGGCCTGTTTAAACTAAGGAGAGGCCTTATACTCACCTAGAACTCATTCAGGGGTGGCTGCAAGCTCAACCGATAAGGCATTCTTCTCTTCCCTCAGTTTGACGATAACCTGCCCCATCTTAGATGTCTTTGCCAAATGTTCCCCATGCATGGCATCAAGGGAAGCTTTATAAGCGGATCCTAATCTCTGCACCTCAGTTTCCTGGGTCTAGAACTACTTGTTGAGAGATTCATTCTCCTTAACATCAGCTTGCAAACTCTGGCCGACCTGCTCACGCTTAGCTAATCCTTGCTCCAACTCGGAGATTCTCTTCCTTAAATTCTCTGTACAAGAGGCTGCAGCAGCCAATCGCTTGAATGTGACCTCTCCAATACGAGCCCTCCGAGACAGGAACAATTTAAACTTTAGAAGATATAAACCCTAATGATAAAGCTTAGAAGAGTGCCAAGAACACTTACGTATTCGATTGTGTTGATACCCTCATTGGACAACTGCTCGTTGGTCTTTTCCAATAAAGGACCAGGTTCTGGCTCTTCAACATCCTCAACGTCATTACCCTCATCGGCTTCCTCATCCGGGTCAGTCGACTCAGGAGACTGACCCAAAGAAGCCTCGGTTCTGCTCTTCTTTCTTTGCCGATCACCGGCCTCGGAACGGCTCCTTCTGATAAGAGGTGTACCTTCGTTCTCTTCTTCAACATTTTCATCTGGGATTTTAATGGTAGGAGTTGTGATATCCACCCTCGGAGCAGAAGAAATAGGAATATTCTCCCTTTGATGACTCGGCTAGGACATATTTGTGACAGCACTGAGGGGTACAACGTAAACGGTTATACCTGCAGGTTAAGAGAAAAGATGCTCGTCAGAATGCGTTCTTTCGATAGACGTGCTCGCTCTGACCAGCTCCCTTTCCATACCGCTCGTTGTAAGATTTCTACAAGAAGCGTGCCCTGCAGCAGTTAAAGGGTCAAAGGGTTCCGGTCCAGCATCATACAGCCGAGCTACGTCAATAAGCTCCAAAGATAACTTTTTATCAGGAATAAAAAGGTTGCCATTGAGAATGGTATGCACATCAGTAGAATCCCTCAAGTCAGGTGCGACATTCTGTCCAGAGTAGCCGTTGCCCATCAGCTTAATTCGGCCCGATTCCCGCACCTGACAAAGAAGAATCGTGTTTTCCAGTTATTGGTTGGCGTGGTGCCATCGACAATATAGGCTTGAATGCCTGGATGGCGTGGGAAGGTGTACCACCCACTCGGCCCTGAATTCTTCTGAATACGATGAAAACTTTGGAATAGAGGAACCGTGAAGCAAAAATTCACCATCATACAGAGGATGGCGAACCCGATGATACTCCTGACACCGTTAGGAGTTATTTGTGCAGCACCAATCTTGTAGCATCTTAACACATCCAGAAACACAGGGCACCATGGTAGCCGTAATCCACCCTTCAATTAGCCCTCGTAGATTGCGCTGAATCCCTCAGGAGGATGACATGCATACGACCGAGGGTTTACCAGAAGCGTGGGAGTATAAATCCCCCGGTTAATGTTATATTCCGGGCATATGTAGTCTAGGTTGAATTCAACAAGAACGGAGGCTCTCCCAAAGATACCCTTAAGACATCGAGTACCCTCTTGGATCCGTAGACGGGTTTCCGGGTCAAACGTCTCAGAGTAGCGATGAGAGGGGGCACCGGCTAAATTAGTTGGAGCACTCTCTACCTCTGGATCATTCTCCATTTCCATGGATTTTTCCACAGAGACACTTGTAGGATTCGAAGCTCTAGCTCTCATCGTTGAAAGAGTATAAAAGGAAAGCGAAATTTAAACAGAGAAAGAGGTAATGAAGACTTACGCTGAAAACCGTTCGATGAAATGATGCTTTATATCATCAAAAGCGATTGATATGACAGGGGACTATAAGTCATAGCCTGCCTTCAAAAACCGTTCCTTGTGGTGGGCGGGAAAAAGCCTCGTATTTCAAAAACATTATGGCATAAGTTATGGCTGTGTCACCTGGCATAGTTGACTCCACCAACTTTATTAAGGCAAGGACCATACTCCGGAACGACCGAGCCGGGCAAGCCTAAGAAATACGGAACACTTAATTCAGATCCGACCTGACCTCAAAGAGCTCAGCTGGATCTTGGGGGCTTATGACGATACCGGATTTCACCACTTCACGTGCCAAACACATCGCACCCAAATAATAACGAGAATGGATCTAATACCTGAACTGTAAGGGCCAGGAGCCCCATCGTAGGCCTAAGGGCCGAACCGAATTCCATTTAAAGAGGGTTGTTCATGTCACCTCCAGATCCACCGCAGGTCGGTCATGGCAGGGAAGGCGTAGACCTACGCAGCTCGGTTAAATCGATCTCAGTATCTCGCCGCAGGTCGGCTAGAGAGTATAGTACATAATGATTATACAATAATTATGGAAAGAATCCTAAGCCTTTAAGGCTGTGATCTTTATAATTTAATACGAATATCTCAATTATCTCCACAAATCAAGGGATAATCCTAGGATTATCTGTAACTTGAATAACACGAAAAGAGAGTCCACATTGGACACGGCCCACGCAGGCTTAGGGCACAATCGCACCCTATATAAACAATCACAAAGAACTACGACAGACTTGATTCCAACATACACATTGGATACGTAGGCACCCTGGAGAAATTCCCAGGCTCGGTCCAAATCACCCCCACAACTCCTTCTCACATTCATGTTTCTTTTGATTATTTACCCTCAACCAATTACCACTAGATCAAAGGACCCATATTTTATACTCGACGAATTTTGTTTTGTCAGGCGGGTTGAAGGGCGGGTGGGCATGGAGATGTGCGAAATCGCTCATTTATGGGTGGTTTGAAAGGCGTAATATGGGCGATTCCACCTATATATGGGCAATTTCGCCCATCTTAAGGCGGGGGATAATGAGGGTTTAATATTTTCGAACGGTATAGAATTCAATGTAATTTTCGAAAAAAAAGAATATAACTCGAATTGCCCCATATTATTTTAGGTTGAAAACATTGAGACCAGTAAATTAATGCTGTCCATTGGACGGAACGAAAATTACAATATTGTTACTTTGGGAAATCTTGTTTACCAGTATTACTATTTATATTGTTTACAATAATTACTCAAAAACACAAGTCTTGTATATTGAAAATAACATTTGACACAGATTGAAGTGACCAATTTTTTTTTCCAATTGCAATGACTTTTTAAGTCATGGTGTGATTGTAACTTTTTGCCTGACAAACATTGCCATTTTTCATATCGTAACGAGTGTGGATGGCAACGTGACTGTGGCTCTGCTCGCTTTCTCCTTCACTACATTCATTCTCTTTCTTATTATTATAACATATTTTATTTATCTCTTTCCTCTTTTCGGCAGTACTCTTTCCCTTTCCTTATTATATTTATATTATAATGTATTTCTGGTAATGGAGTAGAATGTGTATTTAAGGCTATTATAGGGATGAATATGAATAAGAATGTAATGGTAATACCATCTAGGATAGAATTGATACTTATGAGATAAATTGATATTGACAAAGTTTTGATCATTGTGATTGGCCTATGTTTCTGGTAAACCCCGTGGCTGGCATTCTTTGCAGTAAAAAGTTCAATTATTAATTATAATTAGCGCGCCTAACGTACATGTCGGTACTGCAATTCAGAAAATTTGTATAACTGGATGCAAAATTATTTTAAAGAGTAAAAACTTTTTTTAACAGGACGGCTATAGTCCAGTTTCTAATTGTCCAGTATTTTAATCTACACCGTTGAAAAAATACAAATAATTAAGACGCGTTGGATCATTCTTTTAATACATCATAGTTAATTAATGACACTAACACACCTAATCAATCATTTAACTGTTAAACCGGTAAATAATTTTAGGTGGAACCGTGGAAGAAGCGCAGACGACAAAAAATTAATAAATGGAGTGCGGAAGAGCAAAAGTAACATTTTCATGATTATAAAGGACAAAATCACAATTGTTACTTTAAAATTGTTACTTCAGCGTGTTAATGTTAATTTGTGTTTATGAATTATACTTCATATTTACAAAATTCCACATTTATTACTTCATATTTATTCTTCATAATTATTCTTTTATTCTTATTAAATTCTGATTTCTTCTATCCCGATTTTTGATAATTTTGTCTTACGGACAAAAATCTATAATTTTAAAAAAAAACAAATTAATTATACGGCAATAATTTTTTCCTTTTAAAAACACCTCTATCCAAGAAACAAAAACACCTTTGTCGACTGCTCCTGCCAAAAAAAAAAAAAAAGTTCTTCAAGGTTGCTCCGTGAATTCTCCTCCTCCACTCTGGTCGCTAATCGGCATTTATTGGGGCGCCTTATAAATCACCATCATACGACTTGAAGATTCACGGTGCATTCCTTTCATCAAAGCAGTTAGTTTTTTTTTTTTTTTTTTTCTCTTCTGCGAAACCCAGGTATGTCGCCGGAATAATTCACGTTTAAAAAAAAAAAAGTGCAGATAATTAATTTTGATCCCAGAATGTACGGATGATTGTGCCAATAATAAATTTTGATCCCAGAATGTGCCGGAACCATCATACGGTTTAAAAAAAAGATGTGCCAATAAAGTTGATTCAAAAGTCGACTCTACGAAAATTGTTGAGTTAAAGCCCTAAAACATGATGTAATGGTTGTAGAGCATTAAATCCTCAGTACACAGGACTTTCCATTCCAACTCCACCAAAGACGGCCGATGCAATAGATCAGTTTGAAAGAAACCTTCTTCCATCACTCTATAAGTTTTTAGCTAGTGTCATTGGGTGGAGGTTTTCTACCTTGATTATCGTTGTGCAAAAAATGGGAATTTTCGCCAGGTTATATATAAGGAGTTCCCCGGGAGTTGACCCGCTGGAGTTTAGGACTCTGCAAATACATCAGCTTAGTTAGGTAGGAACTTCAGGATAATAGTGAAGGGTAATCCGCCGAGAGCAGATTCTATATGATCTATGTGTATCCAATGTTTTTCACGTCTTTAAGCTTCTTTTTGTGACTTTATGTAGTTTAAACCAATGAAGTAAGGAATGCGTGTTGTTTTTTTAAGTGTTCCTTTTTTTGTTTAAATTATTATACAGTATCTCGTGATATGATGGAATACAAAGTGATGGAGGTAGAAGAATCTGAAACTTCTAAAGTATCAGTATTAGACGGTTTGTGCGTTGATGATGTGGATGTTGATAAAGTCCTCGAGATGCAATTCAATTCTATTGAAGATGCTGAACTATTTTATAACCTATACGCTAGGTGTGTTAAGCTTTCTATAAGAAAGAAAGATGTTTCCGTGACACAGATGACACTATAAAAATGAGAAAGTTTGTTTGTCATAGGCAAGGTTTTCGTAGGGAGAGAAATTCGGAGTCGGAGGATCGTGTGAGAGAACTGCGTCCATTGACGCGAGTTGTGAAAGGCATTTTTTTTTGCTGTTGTGAAAGGCATTTTTTTTGCGTACCGACAACTTTTTTTTCCAATGCTTTTATCTGTTTCTTATGCTAAAAAAGTCTTTTTTCCAATGCATTTTATCTGTTTCATATGTTATGCACGAGAGGATTCGGTCACAAAATATCAACATGTTATCTGTTTATATGTTAGTGTCGAGGATCTTCGGGTGGTGTTGGTGTGGATGAGGACCGAGAACAAATGCATCGTCGATTGATTGAAAAATTGAATGAAAAATAGAGCTCATAAATGATCAAATTAGCTAGGAACCGATCAAACTTTGCAAAATAATAGAGACAAATTCGATCAATCGTCACATTTAACTTGCCGTCGGTGTTTCTCCTTTTGAGACCTCGAATGGAAAAATAGAGCTCATAAATGAGTTTAGAATGATTCAATTAGCTAAGAACCGGTTAAACTTTACAAAATAATAGAGGAAATTAGATCAATTGTCAGATTTGGGTTAATGCGGATTGTTGACCGGTTTAATTTCATTCAAAATAGAACCCGGGTCGGGTTGAAACATTTCTTCCTCGCCCGGTGCTCTGCAGTTTGAACGAAGGAGAAGGAAAAGAAACAAAACAAAAAAATAATAACTTTGTCCAATGATATCTTGCTATCCCGAGGTCCGTTTTACCGTTTATTGCGTTGGACTCCAAAAATCGAGAACTATTCAATGGGCTATATGAAATTCGATTTTGAACAATTTCCTGTGTCGGATTTTTTTTGAACATGGCTTTGATATACATGGAAGAACAAGAATTTGAAAAAAAGGTGGGTACAAAAGAAGGAAAGTATACGAAGTGTGTAAATTGGAAGAAAAAATCCATGGTGAAGAAACTAGAACGAAAAAAAAAATTGTGACGGAAAAATAAATTTTAACGGATTGCTGTGAAAATTTGAATTTGTTTTTGTTTTTGTTTTTAGCCGAAGCATGCGTTTCGCCTCTCGCTTCTTCGCGAGCTTATTTGTGCGACGGGATTTTCGATTCGCAAGTCGAGCCGGTAATATTGTCTCCAATTTAGCTGCAAGCTTTTCATCCTGTCATGAACCATTTTATTTAAATCATGAATGATTTAGTCGATCTGATTCGTTAATCATGACGATTTTTTTACGTCATCCGATTTAATTTGAATCATGAACGATTTTTTTTTTTGCTTTTTTAATGGTGACGATTCACTGTTTGACTTGATTCAATATTTTTATAGTACTGATGATAAAGCTTCTGATCGTCAAATTAATCTAACGGTTGTTATTATTTTAATATTGATTTAACGGTTAACTGGACCGTCCAGTTTTCTTGTATTGACTGGACTGTAGTATTTCCTTCTTTTTTTATATATATTAAACTTATCATTTTTTAATTTTATTTTAGCGTCCATGAACCACGTTTGGGATACAATGGTACAAGACTATAAGTGTACTAGAAATTTTATTATATAACAATCGAAGAAATATTGTATTAAGTAACATACGTTATAAGATTCTTCTTATACACGTTTTGTTAGATAAATTGGAATTCATCAATCAAGGTTACAGTATAGACATATATATATATATATATATATATATATATATATATATATATATATATATATATATATATATACACACTTATGGAATATTCTGGAGCTATGGAGAATAATACAAATAAATACAAAATAAATACAATTAATGCAAATAATCCTAATACGCCCCTCAAGCGGGACGAGGGGGACGAAGGCCCAGCTTGGACTTAAAATGAGTGAATGGAAGCCGAGAAAGTGGTTTAGTGAGAGCATCAGCAAGCTGATCAGCACTGGACACATAGTATTATATTAATTGATTAAACATATATTTGGATATATATGGGCATAGGCGCCACATTCCAACCATATATAAGATATGTTTGGTTTGTGCACATCAATTAATAATATATATAAATAGTATTACAATATATTAATATTAGATATTAATGACTATATATTTGCACACATGTGTAAATTGATTTACGGTAATAAGATAAATATAGTCAATATAAGATATTGACAAAATATTGAAAATATTTAATATAAGATATTGAATATTAATAAGATAAATCAATCAATTATATTTTCCTTATTTTATTGGGAAAATGTTTTCTTCTCCTCCACAACTAGATATGGCGCCACTTCTACTATAAATAGAAGGTGGGTGTCAAGCTCTTTGGCACATCACAATTGCAAGAGCTCATAGTTCTTGTGTAAAATATAGAGCGTCCTATAGAGAGTTGGAGAGAGGGGAAAAAGGCCGGTCTAGCAACCGGAGTTTTCCAATAGCAATCCATGATGGGATTCCGGCGGGCTGTTCGTGTGGACTAGCGGTAGAGGCCGAACACTTGGGCGGCTCTATGCAGAACTACTCTCCTTAGACGGTCAAAGCGTCGATCTTTTAGATCAACCAAGGTAACCACCGTCTACTAACTCGTTTGTTTATTGCTTAAACGAAGTCGATCCTGGTTAAAAGGAAATAAAATTTTAAATTCTGCTGCGTTCCCGCGTAGATTTCCTAACAGTGGTATCGGAGCGAGCTTCGAGCTTAAGCAATAAGCATGTTATTTTGTGTAGTTAATTTTATCGTTTAAATCACATAATTAAAGAGATGAAAGATTTTTGATTCGCAAAAGTGATACATGAAAAGAAAAAAAAAACAAGATCGGGTGGTGCTCGGCCGATTGGTGGCGCCGATTTGGGCGGCGGCGGCGGCGGCAAGAGGCAACTCTTGCCGCCGCGTCGATTGACCGGTCAATGCTGGCGGATCTCCAAATTTTTGTTTTGTGTATTTTGTGATTCAATATGGTTCATAGTTGTGATTGTTAATTTCCCTTTGTTTAGTTGTGTCATGTGGCTAACCAATGGTTCAAATAGTTTGGGCTATTGGGATGCCATAATGGCATTAAGATAATAATGGTCTTTCCAAACTTTGTTTGGAATAGGCTTTGCCCTTCCAAATATTTGATTTGGGAAAGGGCTGAAGCTTCTGCCACTTCCAAAATTTTGATTTTGGAAAGTGGCTGACTGCCTAAACCAAAATTATTTGGCATTTTCAAATATTTGATTTGGAATAGCGCCAGCCCTTTTCAAATATTTGATTTGTAAAGAAAAGCTTAGCTACTTCCAAAATTTTGATTTTGGAAAGTGGCAGCTGCCAAATTTGGTTTAGGAAACCAAAGGATCCCTTTTGATTACGAATCAAAAGGAAAGAAACAAAAGAGAAATAATTTTAATTTTGATTTATTTTAGAATAGTTCTAATTAATTAAAATTAAAATTAAAATCGGTTTAAAATTAATCGTTAATTTTATTTCGATTAAAATTATTTAATTAATTAAATGTTAATTAGTTAATTGATTGGATAAAATTATTTAATAGATTAAATGTTAATTGATTAATTAAGACGCAAGTAGTTAATTTTTAATTTTATCTTTTTCATAAGATGTTCTTGTATGGATTAGATATAGTAGATATAATATGATTATATGGACCTCGATTGATCATGGACTCGACCGATAGGATAGATGTGAAAGATTTAATTTTCTGTTGGTTTAAAAATTGTCCAGAGCCGTTATGAAGAACGTGACTAGTTTATTTTTTTCTGCATTTATCCCATTCCCGTTAGCTCCCTCCCGTGTGCGGCGGGTGCATTTATTTTATTAGATAGAATTAAATGTAACAAGAATGGAGCAGAAGATGGAGACCAAAGAAAGAGAAGAAAATAAAGATCTCATTAGAGAATGGAGCATTAAAGATCCTATTGGCGGTTGCTGCCTACCTTTAGATTGTGACCCTTGATTTAAATCGATTTGTATTGAAACCGCACCTAGGAAAAGTCCATGATCATACCGGTTACTTTACGCATTTATTTTTTTGTCCTAGTATTTATTTTATATGATACGATAGATGCATGACTAGGCACGATCTAGATAAATGTGTAGGATGTATGTCTATATAGATAGATATATTTGATGAGACCGTAATTAAAATTAATTAAGTGAATTAATTTACGTAAATACTTCCACAACAAAAATCAAGTCTAAAAGCTGTCTCCCAATATTATAGCGACGGTGAAGAGCCTTTGTTCGGATCCAAGCTGATCGGCCCTCGTCGGGAGTTGACCTACCACGGGTATATCGTCGTTATTGAGATATGATCGTATGAGATCTCGCGAATATTGGGTTATGACTTGACTAGAGTATTGCGGTGATTGGCCCTCGTCGGGACCGTCTTATTCTACAGTGCAAGGGGTTGACTACCACATAAAGATGTGAATTGTCAAAGAGTTGACTAGTCACCACCAAGAGTCACATAGAGATGTGATTGGTAAGAGTTACATACCTTTCGAATTATTCGGTTGATCGGCCTCGTCGGGAATCGGGGTAACCAGATGGGATCTTGGCCACTAAAGAATTTCGAAAGATTCTTGAAAGTCAATTGGGAGTAGTTGACTAGTGGGAGCAAAATCATAAATCAAAAGACCATTTTTGATTTTGCGTGTATAAACAACAACACTCTTTTATTTTCATTTTTATATTGTAGTTTTAGCAAACTTTATATTTATGTTTTATTCTCGATTAGTAAAACCAAATTATGACTGTTAATTTTGAGAAACGTTCTCAAATATGGTTAAGTAATTTTAATCCCTTTAAAATAAGCAATGACATGAGCAATCCCGTTATAGTAGTTAGAGACAAGGAGATTACATAATTGATGCAGTGCTCGGAGACTTTAATTATTAATGAAAGCGGAAGCTCATGATATGATTAAATCATTTGAAATAAGTTTCAACGAATTAGTCATATATTGGATACGATCCAAGATGATCATTCAGTCATACGATGACAATTAATTCAAACGTTGGATAAGAATGACCACATCTAATTTTGGAAAGGTTGTGATCAAAATTGTAAGATTTAAGTATCGACTTAATTCTATCATTGCTTAAAGATTAATTAAATAGTCAATGTTTTGAATACGATTCAAAAGGATAAATAAACTATTTAATAAACTTTAGATTTTCTTTATGAAAGGAAATCAAAGACATAGCTCTTGTGATCTTTCTTAAGTCTTATGAAGACTACACTAAGAAACATTTACAAGTGCTTGAAGGATTAAAATGAAAGTTAGGGCATGTGCTTAAATAGAGTACTTATTGAAGTTTCTATTCTGAGCAAGTGAGTTGAGATAAATCTATCTAAGTTCAAAGTCGACTCTTAGATATATGATATCTTGCAAGGTTGACTAAATTAGAAAGATTAAATGCAGATATGGAAGGTGAAGCAAACGTTGTAACACTTACCATATTCAGGATCTAGTAAACTGATAAGGGAACTAAATAAATGTTATTATGTTCCGGTTCTTATAAAGACATGCTTTCAGTTATTTGTTAGGATTTAGTAGACATATTCAATCGTAAAGAATAAATGTTATTCCGATAAAGTTGGAAGGTCACTGAATCTAACATACTAGATTGTTGTCACTATATGGTTGATATATGTGATGAGATCTCAACTAAATATTTGTATGGCTGTTATCCTTGATTTGTGGTTACTCTAGGCACAGTCTCTAGGGAAGGGAAGCGTGTAATCAAACGTCATTCTGATGATGCTGAACCATATGATTATGAATCATGTGGGTTATACGTATTCTATCCAAAGAGGACTAAAATACCCTTTTAAGAAAAGGTTATGAAACCTAGAAGATTGACTAAAGCCTAAACATATTGATGTTTGTTGGCTTATGACAATTAATGCCACAAATAATTGTTTATTAATCTCTATGACTATTTTTAGAAATATTCAAGTGTACTCAGTGAAATGCATAATTCGGAAAGCCCGAAAAGTTCGAGCCGATGCGAATATGAGATTGATGAGCTACTTAGGAATTAATCTTCAATTGGATTGAAGTAATTAATACTGAAGGGTGTTTTAAGTCGTCGAAAGGGAATAAGATTCTCCTTGAAGGATACCATCTTTGGGATACGCAATTAGATTGTGTTCCCAAAATGGAAATAACACTTTATATGATAAAGGTGTGACGCAAGCCATGCGATGTATCCCTTACCCGTTTCGGGATAGTGCCCTTATACTTAACTGAGTTCCAAAGAATAAAGGTTGAATAAATTCCATATTAGATATGGAAGAAGATAATGTCAAATCTATCTTAACCGATGATTTGAAGTTGTCATAGGCAAAGTCAGAAAGGCTTGGAGCCTAGTACGACATATGCAACTTTGTGGAATATCTCAGCAAGTACGCTAGATATTATTTACTCGTCCGCGGAGCAAAAGGTGTTTGTCTCCAAACATGATGTCTTCTAAAGGATGTGTTTCTTCCAAAAGAAACAGTGGGAGTGAATTAGATCTCAAAAGAGTTTGAGAACCACAAAGATATATTCAACCAATGGAACATGAGCAGACGCCGCATAGCGATGAGGTGTAAAACACTGCTCAGTGCACACAAAAGTTATGTAAGTCTATGGTTAACCTCAAGCCTGAAAAGGCTGTTGGTATGTTCATCTTGAAGAATGAATATCTCACGACTTATGAAAGAATGTTTGAAAGCGGAGTTTGAGAGATATGGCCAGGAGCCATAAAATCGAATTAGATTCCATTAGTGACAACCAGGTTGTGAACCTAGTCTGTCTTACCTAAGGGAATGTCCTGAAAGGTCGACATGGATTGTAATATGATTACCATCAAGGCTATAGTGACGGCCGAAGTGCACGGGGTGTAAACCTTGTAATTACCTTTATCTTTGCCGGTGAGCCTAGTTCTAATCAGATGATGCTTGTTATAACCGTATCATGGCTATATGATAGTGTTGAAGACGTTGGGTAGAAAGCTCGATGTTAAGAGAGCGATGACATGATATGTAAGCCCACGAGATCCATTTATGGACTCAAACAAGTTTCTCTAGACGATTTCTTTGTTAGATAATCAAAGGAGTTTGATTTAGTCAAAAGAAGGATATGCCCGTGTGCAATATGGATAGTGGGAGTGTGTTACGATGTTCGAGTAAGGTATTGGATATCTCTCTCGAGAATTGTCACCCCATGTCACAGTCAATTAATGTTTGGTAGTTCAAGGTCTTTACGAAAGCACTTGGATTGGCAGTTCTTAATTTTGGAAATAAGAATCTATAGCGATAGATTTAACTGCTGTTAGATTATAGTTTACCTATATAGATGTGATGCTAAAAGAAGTTTAGCATAGATCGCGATATTTGTCTATGTTAGGACATTGGTCTTAAAGATAAGGTGAATGATGATGCTTATGGAAGGTTTCCTTCGCTACTGCGATAGGAACCATCATAAAGGAAATGCCGGATGTTCATAGTTCATGAAGAGTCATGAGCAAGTATGAAAGTAAATCTGGTAAATGTCGAGAATATCCTTAAACAAGTTAAGGAAGAATTCCTAGTTTATCGAAACTTGGAATTAAATAAACGTAGATATACAGGCGTATATCCTGAGTCTTATGAAGGTGAGTGGGAGCTATAGTCTGGGTTTGCAGTCACTTTGAATAAGTGATACAGTGAGCTGGAAATGTTCTTAGCGATGGGTCACTGTAAATTCTACAACTAGGCCAAAACACAGTAGTGCCTTAGAGGCGCAGCGGGAGCAGTACATGGATCTAGAAGGTTCATTATTGAACCTTGTACGGTTCTTCTACCTTTTCTATATAGCTGATATAGTAAGTGGATTCATTGCTTGGAGCAAGGACCAGGGTCTCGTCAGAGATTCGTGTGTGTGTTGAGGCGGTTCCTTTGACTTGGTCATGTGGAACATGATATGAAGATAGTCTGAGTCCCCATGGATAGCGATCCGTTTAAGGCTAGAGCTGGTTGCGAGTATTGCATAAGATTCTTGTGTTTCAACTTGGTCTTGTGTGTGCGAGTGATTGGTTTTAGGCCAAGTGGGAGATTGTTGAAATAGTGTCCTAAACCCAATCGGGTTGGACCGGATCCGACCGGGTCGGATCATTTCTACTATTTCTTTATGTTTATACATATATAAAATGGCTTTTATGTTGTCATATATATGTTCTTCTAAAGAACCAATTATGAATTGTTATATGATAACGTCCTTAGTATTAAACTGTGATAGAGAAACCATGATAGGCGATTATGGTTGATGAGATCTCTAATCACTTTAATAAGTTTGATACTTAAATGTCTCAAGGCTGATGTACTATTAAATAGGGCATTGATAGTATAAACAGACTAGCACGTATTGGATGTCTTCTGTCTTTAAGGGCAGGGATAGATCTCGTCTATCGAAGTGTAGAGACACTTGGACTGTACGTGGACGTGTATTTGAGAATGCGTACGTTAGACTGACCCACTTACACGGATAAGTGTCACACTATGTGGCGGTTGTGTAATTATCCTTAAGACCGGAGTCTTCATGGCATCACGGTGTGGATTGTCATGCTTTGACACTATTGAGGTTTCCCCTAGCCACGGGGCGATCATGCGGTAGTGATTGGGTATGATACTGAAGCATGCAGAGTATACATGATTGGTCGTCCGGGAATCGCGTATCCTATGATTAGGATTGAATATCTGAAATGGCCTTCTTATAAGGAATGTCTAGCTCTCGTGAATCTTTGCAAAGTGGGAGTAAATGAGTTACTTCGAGAGAGCATAATATCCAGATTATAAGATACGGTCGTTGATGTTTTGACACTCGACTAACGACCGTATGGATATTATTACAGCGATAGGATTGTAAGTTACACGCTAACTGTTTCACATGAAAGGTAGTAGTCATTGCATTTGACTCTTCCGATGATTGGGGGTCACGGTGTGTTGCTAGACGCTATCCCGTGATCGTTAGGCATGAAGGGCATTTTCGTAATTTGCACTTTGTGTCTACGGCCAACATATTCGGAAGCCTATCGGGTCACACACATAAGAACATCTAGCCGGATTAAAATGTGGTTATAGTTGATAACCAAATAAGGAAAGAATTTATCTCATACTATAAAGGTTATAGTGGTAAATTAATATGGTGGTATTTATTTATTATGAATAAATATAATACAAGATATTAATTATGTTGATTAATTAAATATGTATATAGATACATATAAGTCGAAAATATATATGTATATTGATACACATGTATTTTTGCAAATTAATTAATCATAGTATTATATTAATTGATTAAACATATATTTGGATATATATGGGCATAGGCGCCACATTCCAACCATATATAAGATATGTTTGGTTTGTGCACATCAATTAATAATATATATAAATAGTATTACAATATATTAATATTAGTATTACAATGTATTATAAAATTTGTCTAATGACTATAGATTTGCACACATGTGTAAATTGATTTATGGTAATATGATAAATATAGTCAATATAAGATATTGACAAAATATTGAAAATATTTAATATAAGATATTGAATATTAATGAGATAAATCAATCAATTATATTTTCCTTATTTTATTGGGAAAAGGTTTTCTTCTCCTCCACAACTAGATATGGCGCCACTTCTACTATAAATAGGAGGTGGGTGTCAAGCTCTTTGGCACATCACAATTGCAAGAGCTCATAGTTCTTGTGTAAAATATAGAGCGTCCTATAGAGAGTTGGAGAGAGAGGAAAAATGCCGGTCTAGCAACCGGAGTTTTCTAATAGCAATCCATGATGGGATTCCGGTGGGCTGTTCGTGTGGACTAGCGGTAGAGGCCGAACACTTGGGCGGCTCTATGCAGAAATACTCTCCTTAGACGGTCAAAGCGTCGATCTTTTAGATCAACCAAGGTAACCACCGTCTACTAACTCGTTTGTTTATTGCTTAAACGAAGTCGATCCAGGTTAAAAAGAAATAAAATTTTAAATTCCGCTGCGTTCCCGCGTAGATTTCCTAACTATTCGAGTCCTCAAAACCCGGAGGTTGAGTCATATAAACATCTTCGGAAATTGAACCCTGCAAGAAGGCATTATTGACATCTAGTTGACACAGTGACCAACCTAAAGAGACCGCAATGCTAAGAACCAAACGAACTATAGTGGGTTTAACCACAGGACTGAATGTCTCAAAATAATCAATACCGGGTCGCTGGGTAAAACTTTCGCAACTAAGCGAGCTTTATACCGATCAATAGAGCCATCTGGATGACGTTTAATTCGGAATACCCATTTGCAGCCAACAACAATGAGATCAGACTCAGGGGGAACAAGTGACCAGGTTCCATTGCGCACAAGCGCATCAAATTCCTCAAACATAGCTAGACGCCAATGCTAACTTTGGAAATCCTGTTTAACAGTGGAGGGCTCAGTATCAGAATATTGAGAGTCCAACTGGGCAATAAGGTTAAGGAGCTGGCGAGGTTTGAAGATGTGGTTGCGGGACCAAGTAACCATGGGATGCGAGGGTGGTGGTGGGGAGGAAGAAGAGGAGAAAGGTAAGGATAAGGAGAAAGATGAAGAGTGTGCAGACTCGGGTGAAGAGGTAGGGTCAGAGAATGGAGGAGATGGAGCTGAGGAAGGCGGGGAAGGTGAAGGAAAAGACACAAACGGGGAAGGAGGGGAAAGAGGATCCAGATACAGAGTAGGAGAAAGTAAAGTATCAAGAGAAAGGAGGTCAGTGTCAGGGGGGAAGTGGCAAAAGGGAACAGATCTTCAACGAAACGAACATCACGAGAAACGTACATGCGAGCACCCGAGATATCATAGCACAGATAAGCACTCTGGGTGAGTGAGTACCCAAGAAACACACACGATACAGAAGAGGAGTCCAGCTTATGGTGGTTGTGTGGTTTAACCCACGGATAACAAAGACATCCAAACACACGCAGCTTGGCATAGTTGGGAGAAGTGGAGTAGAGCTTTTCGTAAGGGGAGAGCATGGACAATTTTTTTGTGGGCATTATGTTAATTAAATAAACAGCAGTTCTGACCGCATAAGACGAGTAGGTGATAGTCATGGATGCATGGGTAAGTAGAGTGAGAGTTGTTTCGATATATGTAAATGTCGGCGTTCAGAAATACCATTATGTTGGGGGGTGTGAGGTGGGGAAGTGTGATGGGCAATACCATGATAGGATAAAAAGGGACGTAAGGCAATGTATTCAGTGCCATTATCAGAGTAAAGTGTTTTAATCTTGGCATCGAGATGTGTTTCAACATAAGGTTTAAATTTAAGAAAACCGCAAACACATCGGATTTATGAACAAGAGGATAAAGCCAAATAAAAGCGCGTAAAGTGATCAACAAAAATGACATAGTACTTAAAACCATCAACCGAGTAAATGGGAGCAAAGTCAAACATCCGAGAAAATAATATCTAAGGGCGGAAGATTGCAAAGTAGATTCGAAGAGAGGCGACCTATGGCTTTTATTACTTAAACAAGCATCACAAGGAGAGGAAACAACTGACGATAAATCTAAATAATTGTTGTTAACTAAAAATTGAATAATTGGAAAAGCTGGATGACCACAACGACGATGCCAAGTGGAGGTAGTCGTTTTATTGGCAGAAAAAGCTAGCAAAGGACTGGAAGACCAAATGTAAACACCATCTTTAGCTTGGCCCTGGTGGAGGCATCGACATGTCTTCAAATCCTTCCCAAAAAATGAATCAGATAAGAATTCAATGGAAACAGAGTTATCAGAACAAAATTTGGAAACAAATAAAAGATTCTGAGATAACTGGGGAACACATAAAAAGTTAGATAAACGAAAGGAAGAGAGAGAGGCAGAGCCAACATGACTAATAGTAAATGAACGACCATCGCCAATAATAATATTGTCCAAACCTGTGTAGGGATCATGTAGGGACAAGAGATTGAGGTCATAGGTCATGTGATGAGAAGCACCACTGTCGAGCAACCAAGGAGACGTAGCTTGATCCGGATAAGCCTGTGGAGGTGGAGGAGGTGGAGGATTAGAAGAGGGGTGAGGTGGACGAGACTGTTGCTGAAAGAACGGATAAGTAGGGCAGCGTTTGGCAGAATGACCAAAGACTCCACACAGTTGACACTTCCCTTGATATGGACGAGGGGCTCGAACAAGAGAAGGATTCGAAGAGGGGAACGGAGAGGGAGTTGGAGGCATGGTAGGAGGTCTAGGAGGTGAAAGATGACGTGGTTGGGTGTAGAGAGAGACGGGTGGGTTGTAGGGAGTGGCAGGACGAAGAGGATGGTTCGGCTGATGGGGGGGTACTGGGCCGTAAAAGCGGTGTAATCAGGCTGAGGGGCAACGGCTTGATGCTAAAGAATGATGGCTTCATGATTGAGGAGTGTTAAGGCCAAATTTATATGATTATTAAGGGTGTATTTCAATATTATTTTCCCACATTTGCGTAATTTACATGAGAATTAAGGGTTTACGTGTAATTATTTAATAAAGATGATTTTAAGAGGGTTGTATGCAAAATTGATGATTTTAAGTGTTGGTTTGATGGAATTATTATTATTTGGATTTTATTACATTTTTGCATTGTTTATTTATCATGTAGGTGTTAATTTTCGTGCATATAAAGAGGATAAATGAAGCTCAAGTAGAATTATTCAAGATAGAGTTGGAATTGGCTTGAAGAAATTGGATAAAGATGATGAAATCCGACCCTCAGCATCTTGGACGAGCGTTCGTTCAGCGTCCAATCCAGACGGGCGTTTGATAAAGTGAACAGCGTCCGGAATTGTGTTTTACATTCGAGAGAGTTCGAGACGGAGGATGAACGAGCGTTTACTCAGCGTCCAGGCATTCTGGACGGGCGTCCACGAGACCAGACGGGCGTTCAAGGCCGACTTAACCCTAACCGACTTAGAGCTCTATAAATAAAGCGGCAGCCCCAACCCTAATTCATATACCACATAATTGAGATCGCAAATTCACCAAAAAGTCTGCGCCGAGAGAACCCTAATTTCACGAGAGATGCAAATCTCCCAACCAACAATCACATCCAACATGATTGTTGGCTAGAAACCTTGCAGTGAGTCGACGGAGGAAGCCCATCATCAACGCAACCAACTAGAGAGTTCGATGCTTTATGTTAGTGAGTTTAATTTATAGTTTTTCATCACTTTGGATCTTTGTTTTGTATTGATCATGTTTCGTTGGAATTAACGATTTGATGAAACGATTTATCTATATCTATATGCTTGGATCTATGTATGAAAATATATTGGTTTAAGTTTTATTTCGTTCAAGTGATGCAATTATTCGTGTTTTAAGAGATTATGCATGATTAGTTGAGTAAGAGTTTGGAAACAACCTCGTGATTTCGTGTTGATTGTATGTTTAGTTTGTTTGAAAAGATAAACGAAACCCTAGAATTTGATGCGAAGTTTTCGATAACTAAGCCCATTCTTGAATGCGAAGTTTTCGATGTATGGGGCATAGATTTTATGGGACCCTTTCCATCCTCATGTGGTAATAAGTATATCCTCGTCTGTGTGGATTATGTTTCAAAGTGGGTCGAGGCCATAGCTACTCAAACTAATGATCACAAGGTTGTAAAGAAATTCTTGCAAAAGAATATCTTTACTAGATTCGGCTGTCCGAGAGCACTCATTAGTGATGAAGGTACTCACTTTTGCAATGCGCCGCTTGACAAGATCCTTGAAAAGTATGGTGTCAAACATAAGATTGGTACACCATATCATCCTCAAACCAGTGGCCAAGTCGAGGTAAGCAACCAGAGCTTGAAAAGAATTTTAGAGAAGACCGTGAACAATAATCGATCTAATTGGAGTCTTAAGTTGGATGACGCGTTGTGGGCTTATCGTACTGCATTTAAAACCCCGATGGGCACGTCACCCTTCCAAATGGTCTATGGCAAAGCTTGTCATTTACCTGTCGAACTTGAACACAGAGCTTTCTGGGCAATTAAATTCTTAAATTTTGATAGCCAACTCTGTGGGGAGAAAAGGTTGTTACAGTTGAACGAGCTCGACGAGTTCAGACTCCGTGCGTACGAGAGTGCTAAACTCAGCAAGGAAAGAACGAAGATACTCCATGACGCTAAGATCAAGGACCGAGAATTCAAAGTTGGTGACATGGCTTTACTCTATAATACTAGACTTCACCTGTTTCCGGGTAAACTCAAGTCTAGATGGTCTGGTCCCTTTGAGATTCTCGAGGTTAATCCTAGTGGAGTAATTACTTTGAACGGGTATGGTAGTCAAGCTTTTAAGGTGAATGGTCATCGACTTAAGAAATATTTTGGGCAACCAAAGGCAAAGCCTGAGATTCTTTATTTCCAAAGCAGAGATGAGAGTACAGATGTCCTGATTTGTGAGGAGATTCCTTCTTATTTCTTTGAGTCAGATGATGATGACATTCCTATATCCACCCGTGAGGTACCTTCTGCTGAAACTTCTGATCATACCACTATGCCTATGCCTATCATCCGCAAGAACAAGAAGAAGAGAGTCAGTGTCGTTTGGAGAGAAAAGTTTAATGATCTTATAGCGCACTTGACTTGTTGTTGTGGTGAAAATCATTTCCGCCCCATTACTTATGATTAAAATACTGAGGTGGCGGTAGTCAAACCGAAGTGGCCCGATCCGGGTTGATCTTTTGAACTTTGTGTCAAGCTATTGACATTAAAAGAGCGCTCTCCAGGAGGCAACCTAGTTTTCTTTGTTTGTTTTCTTAGGTTGTTTTGTTTTATTGTGTTGAAATAATACTTTAGTTGATTTTGTGTTGATGGTTATTCCTCTTACGTTCATTGTGAGTGTTTTGTGTTATGTGTTGCTCATATACCCCGTGTACCCGAGATTATATGGTATGTCGAGTGTTGCGATACTTTTGAGCAGGTTTTCGAGTTACTCTTGTCGGTGTTGTCTATTCGAGTTGTTGCGGTATGTTCATGCTCGGCCGACCTCTCGCTAACTTTCATCCGACAACCACCGTTGAAACCAGCTAAGTTTTCTTTTCTTTTATTTGCACATTACGAGGACATAATTTGATTTAAGTGTGGGGGTGCTTGGGTATGTTTTTATGCTATCTCCTTTGAAATATGAGTGAAAGTTGAATTTTTTCATGAAATTTAAAATTTTTGTGAGTCTCGAGCATATAATTGGGACTAGATGCTTGCTAGTTGTAGTTTTCTAACGATGATAGTATGTGACTTAGTGAGATAATTATAGCATGTTTTACTTTTATGGAGATAGTTTCGTTTTTCACTCACGAAAGCCTTTGATTTTGAAGCATGACTTTTGAATTATATCCTTTCATTATTTTTGATGATTTATCTTAGGAAGGTCGATTATAGTAACACCTTAGTTAGACCGCATCGTGAATATCATAAAGTTTGAATGTGATAGGTGAGATGTAACTTATGACTTTGAAAAGTGAATAAATAAAGTGAGTGAGCAATTATTAATAAATACGTTTGTCGGAAGCTGGTTTATGATTTGAGTGCGGTAGGGTATACCTCGTATGTCCTATACCACTATGATGACCAATAGCTCACGACAATCGGCTTTATAGCTACCTTATGATTTGAGTAAGGTAGGGTGTTATCCCGAAACATCCTATTCTACTATGATGGGTAAGAGCTTATTCTGATATGCGTCAAATTTGAAAATTTTGAAAAATGATGAGTAAAAATAAAGTAGAGTCTTTGTTATCATGGATCTTATACCCAGTAGAACCGCATGATATCTTTGTAGTAGGATTATCCTCTTGAGTGCGTGGGAAGGCTTTGAGTGGAGTCACATCATCATCTGTACTAGGATAGTCATTGGAATTTCTGAGAGGATATTTCTTTGAAAGGCTTGCTAGATTGAGAATGGCTTGTCACACTTACACCGAATCTATTTCTGTGTTGGTATTATTTGCTATAGTTGTTGTATCTTTTGTTACGTGAGTTAGAGATCTATGTGGATTATTTATAAAGTTGAGCTATAGTTTTGATTGTTTTGTCCGAGGACGTACAAAAAGCTAAGTGTGGGGGTGTTGTTAAGGCCATATTTATATGATTATTAAAGGGTTATTTCATTATTATTTTTCCCACATTTGCATAATTTACATGAGAATTAAGGGTTTACGTGTAATTATTTAATAAAGATGATTTTAAGAGGGTTGTATGCAAAATTGATGATTTTAAGTGTTGATTTAATGGAATTATTATTATTTGGATTTTATTACATTTTTGCATTGTTTATTTATCATGTAGGTGTTGATTTTCGTGCATATAAAGAGGATAAATGAAGCTCAAGTCGAATTATTCAAGATAGAGTTGGAATTGGCTTGAAGAAATTGGATAAAGATGATGAAATCCGACCTCAAAGATCTTGGACGAAGCGTTAAATGCGGCGTCCATTCCAGACAGGCGTTTGATAAAGTGGACGGCGTCCGAATTGTGTTTTACATTCGAGAGTTCAGACGGAGGATGAACGAAGCGTTTACTCAGCGTCCAGGCATTCTGGACGGGCGTCCACGAGACCAGACGGGCGTTCAAGGCCGACTTAACCCTAACCGACTTAGAGCTCTATAAATAAAGCGGCAGCCCCAACCCTAATTCATATACCACATAATTGAGATCGAAAATTCACCAAAAAGCTGCGGCCAGAGAACCCTAATTTCACAGAGATGCAAATCTCCCAACCAACAATCATATTCAACATGATTGTTGGCTAGAAGCCTTGCAGTGAGTCGACGGAGGAAGCCTATCAACAACACAAACCAACTAGAGAGTTCGATGCTTAAGTTTAGTGAGTTTATTTCATAGTTTTTCATTACTTTGGATCTGTTTTATGTTGTTTAAGTTTTATTGAATTAAGATTTGATGAAACGATCTATGTTTATTTTATGCTTGAATCAATATATGAAAGTATGTTTATTTGAGTTTGATTTTATTCAAAGTAATGCATCTAATTGTGTTATAAGAGATTATGCATGATTAGTTGAGTAAGAGTTTGGAAACAATCTTGTGATTGAGTTTTGATTGCTGTTTAGTCTGTTTGAAAAGATAAACGAAACCCTAGAATTTGGTTGAAGAAATCTAATTGAATTCGTGAATAAATCACTACTAAAAACTATGTCTTTTAATCACCATCTAGTTGGGGTTGTTGGTTGATAGGTGAAATCTAGTCGCCTTCTTTGTGTTTTCCTCAATTGTTTATTATCAAATCGTTTAGATTAAGTTTAGTTTAAGTTTTAGTTTCTTGTTTTTTCGCATATTTTCTGCTCCAGTTCAGTAGTTGGGACGCCGTCCGCAATAGCGCACGCCCGTCCGTTAGATTCGTTTTGCACGCTCGTTCACCAAAGTGAACGCCAAATGCAACTTCTATTTTCCTATTTTTCTTGCTTGTTTTATTTCTGCTTTCTATTTTAATTCTTAGGTTTAGGTTTTAGTTAGTTTTAGCCTTAGTTTAGTAGTTTAGTTAATAATTGTGACGTAATCAATAGAATAATTGTCCCTTGATCCGATAAACATTCCACTCCCTTAGGACGACCCGTAAACATCCTATACTACGATCCTTATACTTGGGGTGTTTCGGTTTATAAATTATAAAACTAGTTTTTACCGAACAAGTTTTTGATGTTGTTTAGGGTCAAATTATAGTGATTTTTACATATATATTTTATATCAATTTCCCCCGTATACGTATTATTTTCATAGAAATCGAGCTTACAATTGATTAATTGAGTAAATAATGTTTTTAAGAATTAATTCTCAAAACGTAACAATTTATGCGCTTAAATTGTGATTTTATATCATTTTAGGATTGTGTTACGCTTTGGTATGTCTTCCCTTAATTGTAGATACTCTTTGATGATGGAAAAGAGGATTTTAGAGAGCCAAATTCGATTATGGAAGGAATCAATCAGATTTATGGAAGATTAGAAGATTTAAAGGAAGAAATCAATCAAGATGAATTTTGGAAAATCAAGATTCGGTAGTGACGATCTTGTAACGCAATTCTTGATATGATAACAACCGATTTTACTCTGGACCTAAAGAGAAGAGTTGTAGGTCTTGAAGAGAGGATTCTACAGGATTTTGAATCACTCCATTCCGACTTACGAGGCCCGAGATATGAGCGTTACAAGTTTGGATGCTGTTGCTGAAAATAATGGACGAGCGTCCGGATATTCAAACGAGCGTCCGGGCGGTTATGTAGTTGCCGACTTAATTTTCCTATTTAAACAGCTGCGATTTTAACCCTAATCACATCATATTTTCTCTATACAAAAATACAGAGAAGCAGCCGCACTTAGGTGGTTTCAAGGCCGGTCACCCGAGCCTTGTGCTCGGGTGATCCGGGTTAGATTAGGATCGTTTTTTTTTCGTTTATTTCATTGTTGATGCTTGGAGTTCATCCAATGTACCAAAACTATGTGAGTTTTTTTTTTATTTTATTTCAATTAATTCAATTCTAGTTTATGTTCATGATCTTTAATTCACTTTGTATCTTTTTATGATTATGATGCTATGTGAGAATAGATCGAGAGATTTAGTTTTCTATCGATGTTTATAATACGGAAGTTGCATAAACACTAGATCACCATAGAAAGATAGGGTTTTTAGCCGTTGATTATGTGACAAATTAATCGGTTAGATTCCTAGGTTGTTAGATTCTAAAATACGAGAGTTAACCTGAATCTACACCGAGTTTTGTATTGAAAATCAGTCTCAACATTCGGAAGATGAGAGATTGATAAATTGGATTTACTAAGGAATTAGGAATCCGTAGCTTGAGAATAAATTCACTAAGGAATTAGGGGTTTATGTCTCATGAAAAGGTGAAACCACAACTTGAATTAGAATCATGAATTGAACTAGGATTGAGATCACATAGGTTTGTACTTGGTTTGATCCCATGTTTCCTTAGGTTAGTTTGTTTATTTTATTCCTTAGGTTAGATTATTTGAATTATTTTCTGTTTTTATGTTTTGTCTTTCGTTTATTTGTTTTCTTGAGTAGCAATTGGTAGGATTAATAGATTAGATTTAATATCCCTTTTCCCTGTGGATCGACCCCCGTACTTATCCAACTTTACTAGCAACTACCCGGTATTCGGCCGGTTAGGAGGTAGTTTTGCATGATAGTATAGGTTTATAAATTTTCTTTTGTTTTAATGATGCAAAATCTTCCCAACAAGTTTTTGGCGCCGTTGCCGGGGAGTCGGTAACGGTTGTCGGATTCTTCATAGGATAATTTTCTGAGTCAAAAAGGGTCGTTTTTAGCACGCAGTAGTATCTTGGCCGTAACTTTCGGCTCGAGTGTCCGTTTGGAACGCAGGACCCCAATTCGGAAAGCTCGTTCCGACGCCGACGACGTGGTGAACCGCCATAGGCCGTTCAGTGCGTTTTCGAGGTCAAAATCCACTGTTTTCCCTTCCTTTTTGGCCCTAGAAGATTTCAACACGTTTCTTTTCCGTCTTAGTGTTTTTCTTGTTTTTAAACTTTTCGTAGGTAGGTTTCTTTTCCAGTTTCGTTAATTTTAGGATTACATTTATTACTGTTTTATTTGATTTTCTTTCAATTATTTTCCTTTTTTTTTTTTTTTTTTATATAGCTTAGATCTGTTTCCGTAATTATAGATTTGTTTGATTTTATTTCCATAAGTCTTTTCTGCTTTTATTTTTTATCTCGTTTTCAATTTCTGGTAACCTTAGTTTTTAGGTTTTCGTTTCTGAACGAGCGTTCAACAACTTGAACGCCCGTCCACCTCAATTCTGTCCTCTGAACGAACGTTCATTCAATCGAACAGCGTTCGATTTCAACGAACGCCCACTAACACTTGGACGCCTTGATTCACTGTTCAATCATCACTTCTTTTCTTTCTTCTCTTTTCTTCTCTTTTCCTTTCTCCTCTAAACCATCAAACCTTTCTAAACCTGTTCTAATCAACCCTAAGGTTGATTTCTTCCTTTCCTTTCTTTACGGTTTATGCAAACGAGAAGTAAGAAGGGACTTCGATCTTTGATCCCGAGCACGAACGATCTATCCTTAGAAGAAGACTTCTCCCGATTTGGACAAAATGGCGGATCAAGATCCACCAATTCCAAATCCGACCCCCAAGCTCGCTTAAATTTACTCCTTCAACAGATGCAAGCTCTAGAAGAACAACAGAATCAACAAGTCGGGCATAAATCAACAACTTCAACAATTCCGCCAAAACCAGCTTAATCAGTTGAACCAGGACCCCTACACTCCATATCTTAATCAAGATTTTCTCGAGGGACATAGACCTATTCGTCCTCCCGACATGGGAGGAGCGAACTTTGATCTAAAGAACGGAGTAGTTGCTCTAGTTCGAATAGCTCTTTCCATGGCATCGCCAAGAAGACCCGCACGACTTCTTGTCCACATTCGCATACAAATCGTGAAGCGAGGCCATTATCCTGGTGTTGATTCTGAGATCGTAAGTTAAAGCTATTTCCCTTTTGCTTTGAAAGGTGAAGCAAGTCGGTGGTTTAAATCGTTAGCACATCATTCTCTCCATACATGGAATGATGTCAAAAGAGCCTTCGCTCTTAAGTGGGTTTCACCAGGCAAGATTATGGAGATGAAACGGGAAATAGCTACGTTTGAGCAGATGGAGGATGAGACTGTTGGCAAGGCCTGGGAGAGATTAAATCTGTTGATGAGGAAGTGCCCCAATCACGGATATGACAGACATGAGTTGTTGGAACTATTTTACAGAGGAGTCTCTCAACCTAATAGAGATTATCTTGACTCCACAGCTCATGGATCCTTCTTAGGGGGAGGTGATGAGATCGCCACACTGAGTGGCCGAGACCATCGCCAAGAACAATATGTGGTCGACTCCTAAGAAGACCAATATTGTTAAGAAAGAAGGTACTGCAAGCAATCCTGATACACAACTGTTGGTTGCTCAGATGGAATTGATAAGCAAGCAGTTGGCCAATCTTCAGATGCAGCCTTCTGATTCAAATTATCTTGAAACTCAGGCAGGGACTGAGATGACGGAGGAGGTAAACCTAATGGATAATCAAAACCAACCCTTCCGAAACTTCAACCAGAACCAGAACTACTCAGGATTTCAAAGACAAAACTTCAATCAAGCCAAGCTACCACCTGGCCCTTCAAATTCAAATTCTTTCAACTCGAACTATCAAAGGCCAGTTCAGAACTCCCAAAGGCCCCAAGGTGGCTGGAATCAAACTCAGAACAATAATCATACCACCTCATGTGTCCCTCAACACAAATTCGATGAGCTGGTAGACATGGTGAAGACTCTGTCTACTAGTGTTAAAGCCATTGAGAGACAAGTTGGTCGGATGGCGCATCAAAGCAAGCAAGCAGACCTCACGGTAAACTTCCGAGTTATACCGAGAGAAATCCGAAAGCTGATGTGAATGTTTGCACTGCCATTACACCTCAGTGGGAGTATGGGCAAGAAGAGGAGTTGAACGAAGTAACTCTGAGAAGTGGTAAGAAGGCTGGACCCGGCAAGATGTCGGGAAACGAGTAGCCCCTCCTGACGCCATAAGTTCAGGAGGGGGAAATCAGAAACCACATGCCGAAGAAAGCAATGAGGAGGAGCTTAGTGACAATTCTTCGGAAGATGAAAATAATTCTGATGATGAGGAAAGGAAGGAAAGTCAAGCGGGCGTGACTTCGACTAAGAAAAAGGAAGAAAAGTTTGTAAGATGGAAGGATAAGGAGGATGAGGCGATAAAGAATCAAGCTACGAAGAATGATAAAGCCCTTCCCTATCCACCAAAAAGGAAAGAGAAAGCCCTCACTAACGACAAGCAAAGATGATGGGGTGAGGAGGATACTTAGGACACTAAAGTGAGTATGCCCTTAGTGAGGTATTGGTGAAATGCCTAAATGCTCTAAGTATCTTAAAGAATTCTCGTGGAGGAAGAGAAAACTTCGGGGATGGTGAAGAAGTGCTTCATGAGGATTGCGCGATGGTTTCACGTAAAATTGTCATTAAGCGAGGTGACCCTGGCAGACCTTCAATATCCTGCGAGATTGAAGGCCATTTATTCGAAAATGTCTTATGCGACTCAGGGGCCTCCATCAATGTGATGCCATTAAATGTATGCAAGAAGCTCGGGTTAGATAAAAGGATGCGGAACGCCCCATTTCTCTTGGATGGTAGACAAATCTAGTAAATCTGCAGCCGGTTGTGTAGCTAATGTTCTCCTTCAAATTGAACATTTAGTCTTCCCTACCGATCGGGTTATTCTAGACTATCCACCGATAAGGAGATGCCTCTAATTCTAGGCCGAACCTTTTTAGACACTTCTAACGCTCTCATCGACACGCAAAGGATGATTATTACTCTTAGAGTCGGTGACACATCCGTCACCTTCACACGAGGACACATCCTGAAAGAGCCGTAATTGATGAAATATCGTTTGTCGGAAGCCATATATGAGGACGGAGGAGATGCCTATTATGAAGATGCAATGGAGCTTACAGAGATAGGTGTTTTTGAAGTCATGGACATTGAGGATCCGGCCGATCGCGGACCATCTTCTAATTCATTTCGGCCGTAGGCATTGACGAAGTCATCGCCACTCGCTCATACCGAGCCTGTTATTGAGTTGGAAGCATGGAGATGCCCAAATGACAAACGATGATTTCAAAGAATCGAGTCAGGAAGACTTCATCCTGGTGAAGAAGAAGCTCGATGGGTAGTTGGGACGAGGTAGAGTTTTGGAGAGAAGCTACTCATTGGGAAGTAGATGATTGGGAGGAGCGCGTAAGAGCTTAAAGATGAAGAGTTAAGAAAATGATCGATCACAAGAAAAAGGAAGCAAGTGTTGACCGGAGGATTCCGATGGATGATTTGATCCAAGCACTTTCTGGGGTTGAGCCTCGGGAAGATGAGGTGTTCTCATCACAACCACTCCAAGCTCATAAAGAGAAAGGTGGCCCGTTAAAGTCTAGTATTGAGCAACCACTCATCGATTTAGAGCTTAAACCGCTTCCAAAACACCTTAAGTATATCTTTCTTAAGGATGGAGATAAATTGCCTTTGATCATTTCTTGAAACTCGACCAAGAGCAAGAAGCACGGTGATAGAAGTGCTTAAGAAAAACATCCTCGCGTTCGGTTGGCAAGTGGGTGATATCCGAGGATCGGCCCGCACATATGCATGCATAAAATCCGAACGGAGGAAGGAGCTAAAAAGGTAAGACAACCTCAGCGAAGGCTGAATCCGCATATGCAGGAGGTTGTCAAGAAGGAGGTTATAAAGTGGCTTGACATGGGAATCATCTACGCAATCGCCGATAGCGAGTGGGTCAGCCCTACTCAAGTTGTGCCAAAGAAGGGCGGAATCACAGTTGAAAGGAATGAAAAGGGGAGGAAGTTGCCCTACGCCTCGTGGATCAGCTCTGAGTCTCAGATTGACTATCGTGAGACTCGAATGAAGTCACTGCAAAAGATCACTTCCCCTTACCCTTCATTGACCAACTGATTGAAAGACTGAGTGGTCACAAGTATTATTGTTTCCTTGATGGCTATTCTGGCTACTTCCAGATAGCCATTGATCCTAATGACCAAGAGAAGACAACGTTTACATGTCCATCCGGTACTTTTGCTTTTCGTAGAGAATGCCATTCGGTCCATGTAATGCACCCGCGACTTTTCAACGGTGTATGTTGGCCATTTTGATGGACTTGTTGAGAAATGCATGGAAGTCTTCATGGACGACTTTCGCCCACGGCGATAGTTTTGATGAAATCTTAGAGAACCTAGATATGGTACTCCAACGTTGCGTTGAGAAGAATCGTGCTTAATCGGGAGAAATGCCATTTTCTAGTAGACGAAGGAATAGTTTTGGGACACAAGGTGTCCAATGTCGGCATTCAAGTTGATAAGGCTAAGGTCGAAGCCATCGAAAGGATGACGTACCTAAGACAGTGAAAGAGGTACGAGGTTTTCTAGGTCATGTTGGCTTCTACCGGCGTTTCATTAGAGACTTTTCTACGATTGCCAAGCCTTTATCAAATCTTTTGAAAGATGATGTAGATTTCTTGTTCGACGCGAAGTGCAAGGAAGCTTTCAATTGTTTGAAAGATAAGCTTATCTGCCCCCATTTTAGTTTGCACCGACCGACCCAACCTTTCGAGTTGATGTGCGATGCCTCTAATTACGCCAGAGGCGCAGCTTTAGGTCAAAGAGTTGATAAAAGGTTTAGGCCCATTTATTATGCGAGTCGCATTACCTTGAACCCGGCTCAATGCAATTATACTACAACCGAGAGAAGGAATTCTTAGCCGTGCTTTTGCCATTGACAAGTTTAGAAGCTATCTTCAGGGTCTCAAGTTGTTGTTTGGACCGATCATGCACTTTACGCTACCTTATGGATAAAGCAGATGCCAAACCAAGGTTACTTAGATGGATTTTAATTCTACAAGAGTTTGACCTTGTGATTAAAGATAAGAAAGGTAGTGAGAATATTGTGTGGTGATCATTTATCTCGCTTAGTAATGAGGGTGCGTAAAATCACAATGATATAGGCATTGATTTTCCGATCGAGCAATTTGTGAAGCTTGAAACGGTTAGGCCGTGGTATGTCGACTCACGCCAACTATTTAGCGAGTGGTCATTTAGAGGACATGACGATCGAGGAGAAGAAAAGTTCTTTTCGACCTTAAATATCTCAGATGGGAAGATCCTTATTTGTTCGTAATCAGAAAGACGGGTTGCTTCGACGGTGTGTTCCTCGAGCATGATCGGTGGGATATTCGGAACAATGCCATAGCTGGTCCTACCGGAGGTCACTATGGAACACCAAGACGGTTGCAAAGATTCTTCAATTTGGATTCTCTACCGCCGACTCTGTTTAAAGATGCGTAAGCCTTTTGTAAAGGTTGTGATAGGTGCCGAGGCCGGACGGCAGAGTAGTAGGATGGAAATGCCACTTAAGCCCATTCTTGAATGCGAAGTTTTCGATGTATGGGGCATAGATTTTATGGGACCCTTTCCATCCTCATGTGGTAATAAGTATATCCTCGTCTGTGTGGATTATGTTTCAAAGTGGGTCGAGGCCATAGCTACTCAAACTAATGATCACAAGGTTGTAAAGAAATTCTTGCAAAAGAATATCTTTACTAGATTCGGTTGTCCGAGAGCACTCATTAGTGATGAAGGTACTCACTTTTGCAATGCGCCGCTTGACAAGATCCTTGAAAAGTATGGTGTCAAACATAAGATTGGTACACCATATCATCCTCAAACCAAGTGGCCAAGTCGAAATAAGCAACCAGAGCTTGAAAAGAATTTTGAGAAGACCGTGAACAATAATGGATCTAATTGGAGTCTTAAGTTGGATGACGTTGTTGGGGCTTATCGATCGCATTCAAAACCCCGATGGGCACGTCACCCTTCCAAATGGTCTATGGCAAAGCTTGTCATTTACCTGTCGAACTTGAACACGAGCTTTTCGGGCAATTAAATTCTTAAATTTTGATAGCCAACTCGTGGGGAGAAAAGGTTGTTACAGCTTGAACGAGCTCGACGAGTTCGGACTCCGCGGCGCATTTGAGAGTGCTAAACTCAAAGAAGGAAAGAACGAAGATACTCCATGACGCTAAGATCAAGGACCGAGAATTCAAAGTTGGTGACATGGCTTTATTTCTATAATACTAGACTTCACCTGCTTCCGGTAAACTCAAGTCTAGATGGTCCGGTCCCTTTGAGATTCTCGAGGTTAATCCTAGTGGAGTAATTACTTTGAACGGGTATGGTAGTCAAGCTTTTAAGGTGAATGGTCATCGACTTAAGAAATATTTTGGGCAACCAAAGGCAAAGCCTGAGATTCTTTATTTCCAAAGCAGAGATGAGAGTACTGAGATGTCCCGATTTGTGAGGAGATTCCTTCTTATTTCTTTGAGTCGATGATGATGACATTCCTATATCCACCCGTGAGGTACCTTCATTGAAACTTCGATCATACCACTATGCCTATGCCTATCATCCGCAAGAACAAGAAGAAGAGAGTCGATTGTCGTTTTGAGAGAAAAGTTTAATGATCTTATAGCGCACTTGACTTGTTGTTGTGGTGAAAATCATTTCCGCCCAATACTTCCGATTCGATCATCGAGGTGGCGGTAGTCAAACCGAAGTGGCCCGATCCGGGTTGATCTTTTGAACTTTGTGTCAAGCTATTGACATTAAAAGAGCGCTCCAGGAGGCAACCTAGTTTTCTTTGTTTGTTTTCTTAGGTTGTTTTGTTTTATTGTGTTGAAATAATACTTTAGTTGATTTTGTGTTGATGGTTATTCCTCTTACGCTCATTGTGAGTGTTTTGTGTTATGTGTTGCTCATATACCCCGTGTACCCGAGATTATATGGTATGTCGAGTGTTGCGTATACTTTTGAGCAGTGTTTTCGAGTTACTATCGCCCGGTGTTGTCTATTCGAGTTGTTTGCGGTATGTTCATGTCGGCCCGACCTCCGCCAACTTTCATCCGACAACCACCGTTGAAACCAACTAAGTTTTCTTTTCTTTTATTTGCACATTCGAGGACATAATTTGATTTAAGTGTGGGGGGTGCTTGGGTATGTTTTTATGCTATCTCCTTTGAAATATGAGTGAAAGTTGAATTTTTGCATAAATTTAAAATTTTTGTGAGTCTCGAGCATATAATTGGGACTAGATGCTTGCTAGTTGTAGTTTTCTAACGATGATAGTATGTGACTTAGTGAGATAATTATAGCATGTTTTACTTTTATGGAGATAGTTTCGTTTTTCACTCACGAAAGCCTTTGATTTTGAAGCATGACTTTTGAATTATATCCTTTCATTATTTTTGATGATTTATCTTAGGAAGGTCAAGATAGTAACACCTTAGTTAGACCGTAATCGTGAATATCATAAAGTTTGAATGTGATAGGTGAGATGTAACTTATGACTTTGAAAAGTGAATAAATAAAGTGAGTGAGCAATTATTAATAAATACGTTTGTCGGAAGTGGTTTATGATTTGAGTGCGGTAGGGTATACCTCGATGTCCTATACCACTATGATGACCAATAGCTCACGACAGTCAGTTTATAGCTACCTTATGATTTGAGTAAGGTAGGGTGTTATCCCGAAACATCCTATTCTACTATGATGGGTAAGAGCTTATTCTGATATGCGTCAAATTTGAAAATTTTGAAAAATGATGAGTAAAAATAAAGTAGAGTCTTTGTTATCATGGATCTTATACCCAGTAGAACCGCATGATATGCTGTAGGGATTATCCTACCGAGTGCGTGGGAAGGCTTTGAGTGGAGTCATTATCATCTGTACTCAGGATAGTCATTGGAATTCTTTGAGAGGATATTTCTTTGAAAGGCTTGTTAAATTTGAGAACGGCTTGTCACACTTACACCGAATCTATCTCTGTGTTGGTATCATTTGCTATAGTTGTTGTATCTTTTGTTACGTGAGTTAGAGATCTATGTGGATTATTTATAAAGTTGAGCTATAGTTTTGATTGTTTTGTCCGAGGACGTACAAAAAGCTAAGTGTGGGGGTGTTGTTAAGGCCAAATTTATATGATTATTAAGGGTGTATTTCAATATTATTTTCCCACATTTGCGTAATTTACATGAGAATTAAGGGTTTACGTGTAATTATTTAATAAAGATGATTTTAAGAGGGTTGTATGCAAAATTGATGATTTTAAGTGTTGGTTTGATGGAATTATTATTATTTGGATTTTATTACATTTTTGCATTGTTTATTTATCATGTAGGTGTTAATTTTCGTGCATATAAAGAGGATAAATGAAGCTCAAGTAGAATTATTCAAGATAGAGTTGGAATTGGCTTGAAGAAATTGGATAAAGATGATGAAATCCGACCCTCAGCATCTTGGACGAGCGTTCGTTCAGCGTCCAATCCAGACGGGCGTTTGATAAAGTGAACGAGCGTCCGGAATTGTGTTTTACATTCAGAGAGTTCAGACGGAGGATGAACGAGCGTTTACTCAGCGTCCAGGCATTCTGGACGGGCGTCCACGAGACCAGACGGGCGTTCAAGGCCGACTTAACCCTAACCGACTTAGAGCTCTATAAATAAAGCGCAGCCCCAACCCTAATTCATATACCACATAATTGAGATCGCAAATTCACCAAAAGTCGCGGCGAGAGAACCCTAATTTCACAGAGATGCAAATCTCCCAACCAACAATCACATCCAACATGATTGTTGGCTAGAAACCTTGCAGTGAGTCGACGGAGGAAGCCCATCATCAACGCAACCAACTAGAGAGTTCGATGCTTTATGTTAGTGAGTTTAATTTATAGTTTTTCATCACTTTGGATGCTGTTTTGTATTGATCATGTTTCGTTGGAATTAACGATTTGATGAAACGATTTATCTATATCTATATGCTTGGATCTATGTATGAAAATATATTGGTTTAAGTTTTATTTCGTTCAAGTGATGCAATTATTCGTGTTTTAAGAGATTATGCATGATTAGTTGAGTAAGAGTTTGGAAACAACCTCGTGATTTCGTGTTGATTGTATGTTTAGTTTGTTTGAAAAGATAAACGAAACCCTAGAATTTGATTGAAGATATTTAATTGGTTTCGTGAATAAATCACCACTAAAAACTACATCTTAGATCACCATCTAGTTGGGGGTTGTTGGTTGATGGGTGTGAAAAAAGTGAAAATATTGGAATATATTATTATGAATAAGTAACGACTTAGTTATCGTCGATCTTATCCCCAGTATAAACTGAAAGATATGTTGTAGGGATTATCCTCTGAGTCTGTCAGAAATGTTTTAGATATTCTCTACTATTTTCTTTTTGGGATATGTATGTTTTGTAAAGTGCCTGTTATAATTTTTGAATATTTCTAACTTAGATGGGAAACCGGGCTAGTTTTGGTTTGAATAACTTTCAAATTGTGGAACTTAGTGGAAGTTTATTATGGCTATGCACACACTCACTTGGGTGAACTTCTAAGTTATTGAATATGCTTCATATTTGTATAGATGTTTATTTATCTCGAGCTTGACTTTGTTTTGTTTTGCTCGGGACGAGCAAAAGATAAGTGTGGGGGTGTTGTTTAGGGTCAAATTATAGTGATTTTTACATATATATTTTATATCAATTTCCCGTGATATCGTATTATTTTCATAGAAATCGAGCTTACAATTGATTAATTGAGTAAATAATGTTTTTAAGAATTAATTCTCAAAACGTAACAATTTATGCGCTTAAATTGTGATTTTATATCATTTTAGGATTGTGTTACGCTTTGGTATGTCTTCCCTTAATTGTAGATACTCTTTGATGATGGAAAAGAGGATTTTAGAGAGCCAAATTCGATTATGGAAGGAATCAATCAGATTTATGGAAGATTAGAAGATTTAAGGGAAGAAATCAATCAAGATGAATTTTGGAAAATCAAGATTCCGGGTAGTGACGATCTTGTAACGCAATTCTTGATATGATAACAACCGATTTTACTCTGGACCTAAAGAGAAGAGTTGTAGGTCTTGAAGAGAGGATTCTACAGGATTTTGAATCACTCCATTCCGACTTACGAGGCCCGAGATATGAGCGTTACAAGTTTGGATGCTGTTGCTGAAAATAATGGACGAGCGTCCGGATATTCAAACGAAAGCGTCCGAACGGTTCATCGTAGTTGCCGACTTAATTTTCCTATTTAAACAGCTGCGATTTTAACCCTAATCACATCATATTTTCTCTATACAAAAATACAGAGAAGCAAAGCCGCACTTAGGTGAGTTTCATAGGCGGTCACCCGAGCCTTGTGCTCGGGTGATCCGGGTTAGATTAGGATCGTTTTTTTTTCGTTTATTTCATTGTTGATGCTTGGAGTTCATCCAATGTACCAAAACTATGTGAGTTTTTTTTTTATTTTATTTCAATTAATTCAATTCTAGTTTATGTTCATGATCTTTAATTCACTTTGTATCTTTTTATGATTATGATGCTATGTGAGAATAGATCGAGAGATTTAGTTTTCTATCGATGTTTATAATACGGAAGTTGCATAAACACTAGATCACCATAGAAAGATAGGGTTTTTAGCCGTTGATTATGTGACAAATTAATCGGTTAGATTCCTAGGTTGTTAGATTCTAAAATACGAGAGTTAACCTGAATCTACACCGAGTTTTGTATTGAAAATCAGTCTCAACATTCGGAAGATGAGAGATTGATAAATTGGATTTACTAAGGAATTAGGAATCCGTAGCTTGAGAATAAATTCACTAAGGAATTAGGGGTTTATGTCTCATGAAAAGGTGAAACCACAACTTGAATTAGAATCATGAATTGAACTAGATTGAGATCACATAGGTTTGTACTTGGTTTGATCCCATGTTTCCTTAGGTTAGTTTGTTTATTTTATTCCTTAGGTTAGATTATTTGAATTATTTTCTGTTTTTATGTTTTGTCTTTCGTTTATTTGTTTTCTTGAGTAGCAATTGGTAGGATTAATAGATTAGATTTAATATCCCTTTTCCCTGTGGATCGACCCCGTGCATTTATCCAACTTTACTAGCAACTACCCGGTATTCGGCCGGTTAGGAGGTAGTTTTGCATGATAGTATAGGTTTATAAATTTTCTTTTGTTTTAATGATGCAAAATCTTCCCAACAGGAGCTTTTCATGTAATTCAGGAAGTGAAATTAGAGTATCACGAGCTTGGATAGCTCTCGAGATTTCAACATATTCAGGCCCAAGGTTTTGCAAAATTAAATCAACCAAATCTTCAAGATGTACAGGGGAATCCAGAGCGGCAAGCTCATCACCTTCGATTTAATGGACGTAAAATAAGTAGAAACGGAGGAGTTACCTTTCGTGATGGAACGAAGAGCCTGCTTTAATTGTTTTATCCTACCACGACTGTGCTTACCAAACGCGCCAGTGAGAACGGTCCATGCTTCATGTGCCAAGTGTGTATGTTGAATAATGGTGACAAGAACCGGTGAAACCGACCCCAGAATTAAATTATGGATCAACGAGTCTTGACGAGTCCACAAGTCATGGTCTGGATAGGGGGATGAAACTCCATCAGTTTGAAGAAGCTTGGGCGGGCAGGGTTTCGAACCATCAACGTAGCCAATGAGTCAATAACTGGCGAGGAGAGTGCTGAGGTGCAACTTCCACGCTGTGTAATTTGTATTGGTGAGTTTGATGGGTGCGTGGAGAGTTGGATTGAGGGACGACAATGCATTTAAAGTGGGTTGAGAGGACGATCGATTGGATGTTGCAAAGCAGCGGTTGAAGACCGAATAGTGGGCATGACGAGAACAGGGAGGAGCTAGGGCGGAAAGAAAGAAAAAGACAAAGGAAAAACTAGGGTTTGGATGCGGCTGAAAAAAAAATTGGAAAGGAAAGAAGGATTCTCAACTCTCTGATACCATGTTAGATAAATTGGTATTGTATTTCATTCATCAATCAAGGTTACAGTATAGATATATATATATATATATATATATATATATATATATATATACTTATGGAATATTCTGGAGCTACGGAGAATATTACAAATAAATACAAAATAAATACAAATAATGCAAATAATCCTGATACGTTTACTGATCACGATACAATAATTTATATATTTATGTGTTTTTCTTTTCAAACCGCATTCAGTTCACCTTATAATATTTGATTTTTGTTTGATAGTGTGTTACATATTTTAAGACAATTACGCCTTACATTTAAAATGGAACAAGTAATTAAATGTATATATAATGTAGATATTTTCTTTATCAACCTTCACCCAGATGATTCCAACAATTATTATTCAAGATATGATTGATTTCTGCACATATATTTGGTTTTTAATTAACCGCATATGGCCTTAGTATATATAATCCAAACATGTGGTCTTTCTTGAGTGTGTAATTGGTATGTATTATTATAAAGATGTCAGATATCCAAATTGAGAATTGTTTACTAATTAACACTACAATCACTATCATTGAGAACAAATCTTAAACACAAAAAGACACACTAAAAAAAAAAAAAAAAAACTTTTCGTGACAAAAAAAAGCGTCACTAAAAACACCGTCACTAAATATCGTCCAAATGCAAAAACTAGAATTCACTCGTGATTAGTCATCTAACCTCATCAGCAGAAGCATCAAATCGAGCCACGAGGATGTACGTAGAGCTGTCAGAGATGCCACATCTTTTTAAAGACTCGAAAATCTGGTGTCATGGAGGAGGCCAATTAACCAGAGAAAAGAGACAAACTTTCTGATACAGATGTAGGCAAGACATACAAGCTTAGAACCGGAATAGTTTTTTCTGCCAAGAAAATTAGACGGATACATTAACTTACCTGCTTTGGAAAACTCAGAAAGATCTGCACATTTTGAAAGTACGTTTCTTAAAGTGCAAGGTGGGCAAACGGTGTTAAATGAGCTTCCACTGATTGGTGTACCATTAATTCTCTTTGCCAGGATGGATTGAGAAGAAAGTTTCTGCAGGTAAATTAAGTAGTCTTTCAGCCATAATATGAAAACAAGTATACTGTCACAAAAAAACAGGGGTTTCAGGTTATTAAATTCAAGCAATATATCCACATTTCAAGGTATTGCATGGTTCTGTCATAAAAAGATATCATCATCACATACAAAGCAACAAAAGGATGTATTCAACGATAAAATTCTGTATATTTTAGCTTCCCAAAAGAACGTGCATTAATGGGCAAAATTAGGATTTTAGTCTCTAAGCTTTGGTTTTTATTTTGGATTTTAGTCACGCTTCTCTGCATTCGGCGAGGAAAATGGTCCTCTAAGTTGGTTTTTTTTTTTGGATTTTAGTCCTATCCGCCGGTTTACGCTGACTGGGCACCGGAATCATCAAAAAAACTTATGTGGACGCCACATCAGATGCCATGTCGGATCTACGTGGCGGTGGGTCCCATTTGACTAGAAAATAAGACTTTCCCCACTTTAATTACTTTCCCACTTCCACTTTTCACTCCCAAAGTCTGCAAATAAACCCGTTCCTCTCCCATCTTCTTCTTGCAAAATCAAATTCATCTTATCTCCCTAAATTCATGAACCCATTAACCCTAAAATTAACTACCCTTTGTTGTGGGCTGAATTGAGGTAAGTGCATAATTAAAGTGTCTACTTGTGATTACTTGAGCATACTGAATGGGCCAAGTAATTGTTTTTCAGGTCAGTCATTTTTTTAGCTATCTGTATGTCTTTTAGGTCATGTATGAGCTTTAAAATCCGATCTTTTTGCTCTGTTTAGTTTGAATATTTGTTTTATGTTTTCTCACATACAAATAACAAGCATTTGTTTCCCACAATGTAACACTGTACGCCTTTGTTACATGTTCATCATATCTCAAAAGTGAAAATCATGTCAAGAATCCAACTTAAACGTCAAAATACCGAAGGCAAAAGACAAGTCAAAACAATCATGACCAACAAGGACAAAAACTTGAACACACCTATCAGTTGTCAATGATGTATCCAAGGGAGAGGTAAGACTATTGGTGAAGAATTGAAGATAAAGGCAGAAAAGTAGTTTATTACAAGAATAAATAATCCCAGAAAAAACACAAATACAAGGAAATATTTCAGATGTAGCAAATGATGTCATGGCAAACAAAGGCATTAAATATTCACTACCTTCATCAAATAGCCCGAAAACTTCATTTAGACTTGAAAAGTATATCCTAGAGACAAAATCATGCCTTTGAAAATAATTAATTAACAAGAAAGGAAACAGAACCATAGATAACATATCTTAACATCAATGTATAGACTCTTCTACGACTCTTCTACGACTCTTCTACGACAACTCAGCCACAACAAACACGTGATTCGAAAAGGTTGAACATTGACAAAACTTAAAGACAACTTCAAGCCAAGCACACCATTGTTGGTGATTATATCACCAATGTGATTTAGTGTAATTGGATTTAGTTTGAGGTTTGGTAAGCTTGAAACAATCGATATGAGTTAGGAGATGCGGGGTGCATGCTTACAATTGATATTTACAAGCTTACGGGAGTGTTAGATCAAGTGTAGAACAAAACCGGATTCTGCTTTGCTTATTGGACGGGCGTCCATTTCATATGGGACGGGCGTCGCATTCGACGGGCGTCTAGATTCACTAAGCGGGCGTCTCGAAGTGTGGATTTACATACGAGGATGCATCTGGTCGGATGGACGAGCGTCTTAAGAATCGGACGGGCGCCCGTACTCGCGTCCATGATTCCAAGCGGGCGCCCAAGATGCAAAATTTTCGATTGTAGAAGCGATTTTGGCGGTTTTGGTTGGTACCCTTTCGGTTAAAACACCTCTTAATCGGTTTTGAAGGGTTGGAAGGAGATATATCTTGGTTTTCTTGCAGATAAAAAAGATAGAGATATAGAACACTTGGAACTACATTTGAAAAACAAGAAGAACACTTGAAAGCAAGATACATGTTCTTTGTATGATTGCTTGAAACCTCTAGTTCGATACACACAAAATATCACCAAACTCCTGTAGCTTTCTTTACGTCTATATTGTGCAGGCGAAAGTGGAGCGTAGTTTTATCTCGTGAAAATATTCGTGTTTACCGGAGACAATCATTTGGGGCGAATAGTTTTCGCGAGGAAAGATTCTCAAATCGACTCTACGTGTATATCCGGTTATTTTCATTGCAGCACATTCATTTCTGGTTCGGCATTGTTCGTTCCCCTTTGTATTTCCCCAACAATCTGCGAAAACTATTTTGAATTTTTAGAACAATGTCGGTTTCAAAATGAAGAGTTGCATTTTTCCAGAATTTTATCAAAGGTTGTGTCCTAGTGTTTTGGGCATAACTCTTGATTCAGGAATCGGTTTGAAAATCCGGAGATACCGTTAGAATCGTGGAGAGACGAGGATCACAGTGATATCAAGTTTACGGTCTGGTTTGATGTTGACAGTTGTCAGAAATTCTGAGAAGTTGCTGCGGTTTTTTGATTGATGCAAAGTCGATTATAATCTTTTGGTAAGTAAAAGTTCATTGGAATGACTTTGTGAAAAATTGCTATGACTACGGATGAATGGTATGTATGTTTATTTACATTATTTCATGAAAGTTTGTGGTGTCTAAGAACAGTAACTACAATCAATATAAAATTTGATTGTAGTGTCTAAGGAAATGACTTTGTCCTTTGATGTATGTTGAATACATGTTTGGTGTTTTGCTTTGGTTTATATCTATTCATGATACTAAAAGTGAAACATGCTCGATCTACAAAGATTGGATTTGCCTTGGAATATAAGGTGATGTAGTAGTTTACATTGTTGACGTGTTGATTTTGGTATTAACCAAATCATGTTGTTCATAATTGGACGGTATTGTCATCAAGGTTTTAAACTACAGTCATGGGGGAGGTTTAAACTCTATAGTAAAGTTATATGAGATTCCTTCGGTTTAGACGAATCCTCGGTTAACTAGTAATTTGTGCTAGGATGAAGTATCATTTATGAGCTTCTAAGTGCATAAATTTACGGTTGGACTATGGAATTGGATTTCTTTGTTGATAACTTAGAAGTTCGAATTCCTTGTAATTAATAACCAAGTTCATCCCAGGTTATCCAATGTGTTTGATTTGGAAAATTGTCAAATATTACTATGGTGATCTAGACACCAATATATTAATGAAAAGTTGGATTGTGAGTTTATAACTCAAAGGATGATGGTGGTTGTTCAAAGAGTACTCATGATTTAGTCAATCTTGTTTGGCCAAATATAGATTGACTTGAAACTTAGTAAAAAGTTTGTTATCGGGATGTGTAGAACCCATTAAATCTTTGGGGTGGGATACCCAATTCCTTATGGTACAACGCCATAGGCGAGAATTCAATGTGGAAGGCCCGTTCTCGAAGATTTGGCACATGAAAAAGTCCCGAAAGTATGTGCATTACTGTTGTGAAGGTGATATCTTTTGGAAAAGTGTTTCAGGTACATGATTAGAAAGATTCACCTATATGAGTATGAAGTTTGGCCGCTTCAAGAAAGTGGGGTTGACTTTCTATATACTCATGAAATGGATATGGACACAAGGCCTGGATAATTGGTGTCAAGTAGCTATAGAATTTGTATCTTGGTTCATTTGTGTATTATCTTTGAAGTATTCAAATGGATAGAGGGGTTCAATGCTTAGACACACCCCAATACTCGAATATTTTGGAATGTGTAATATACTAGATGGTAATTCAATCTGCGTGACATTATCATTGAAAGATGAACTGTTGTGTGTTGATAAGTTTTAACTAAGTCAAGGGTTACACTAAATGGGGGAGGATTGTTGGTGATTATATCACCAATGTGATTTAGTGTAATTGGATTTAGTTTGAGGTTTGGTAAGCTTGAAACAATCGATATGAGTTAGGAGATGCGGGGTGCATGCTTACAATTGATATTTACAAGCTTACGGGAGTGTTAGATCAAGTGTAGAACAAAACCAGATTCTGCTGCTTATTGGACGGGCGTCCATTTCATATGGACGGGCGTGCGCATCAGACGGGCGTCTAGATTCACTAAACGGGCGTCGAAGTGTGGATTACATCTGAGATGCATCTCTGGTCGGATGGACGAGCGTCTTAAGAATCTGGACGGGCGTCCAGTACTCGCGTCCATGATTCCAAACGGGCGTCCAGTATGCAAAATTTTCAGTTGTAGAGCAGTTTTTGGCGGTTTTGGTTGGTACCCTTTCGGTTAAAACACCCTCTTAACTGGTTTTTGAAGGGTTGGAAGGGAGATATATCTTGGTTTTCTTGCAGTATAACAAAAGATAGAGATATAGAACACTTGGAACTACATTTGAAAAACAAGAAGAACACTTGAAAGCAAGATACATGTTCTTTGTATGATTGCTTGAAACCTCTAGTTCGATACACACAAAATATCACCAAACTCCTGTAGCTTTCTTTCTGTCTATATTGTCTAGGCGAAAGTGGGCGTAGTTTTATCTCGTGAAAATATTCGTGTTTACCCGGAGACAATCATTTGGGGCGAATAGTTTTATGGGAAAGATTCTCAAATCGACTCTACGTGTATATCCGGTTATTTTCATTGCAGCACATTCATTTCTGGTTCGGCATTGTTCGTTCCCTTTTGTATTTCCCCAACAACCATTGGTCTAAAGAACTTGTGCAGATCTTTATGACTATCATTTGCATTCAAAACTGAAAATGCTACACATGCAACCACAACTACTAATAGCACATGATTCAAAAGGATTATACTTTGATCCCATTCATTAAGCAAAGAAAGACCACTACTTTTCTACGTTGGAAACACATAGAACAAAAAAACTACAAGAAGCGCAAGCTAATATACGTATTAAATGAGGGAATCTCATGTCCTAATACACATGCCGATCTAGCTGTTAGTCAACGCTAATATACATTAGCGAATCGAACCCACCACCAGATTTCAAACTAGCGGACTAACTTCATGTCTTGGACAAGTCTAAGCGATCTGAGAGAACTCTAGTACATATAGGATGAACTTAATCTGAGACTGGACATAAGGGGGGATCGATGCAAGACATCACTGACTCTCGGTGGACTTGGACTTAAGCGATGCATCAAGAGCAAGACAACATGACTAATGCGAGACACCAGGAAGCGAGATGAACAGAACTGGACCAAAAATTGAGAAAGCTAGACTTGAAGTAGAAGGCGAGACTTTGAGCAGGATGCACACACAGAATGCGAGACCATAACAAACAAAGATGAAGACTTATCAAGGCACATCACTACCACTGAACAGAGACCTAAACTCTAATCTTTGAGACACTTGAGATAATGATATCATTGAGTAGTTAGATAAAAGGTCTACTAAGCCAACAATAATGCCCCCAAAGAATAAAGTTTTGAGGAATGAGCTTACATGAGTTTAAGAGACCGATGCAATTAAGTCGAACATCGTGTCCTAAACCCAATCGGGTTGGACCGGATCCGGCCGGGTCGGTTCATTTCTACTATTTATTTATGCCTATACATATATTAAATGGCTTTCTGTTATTATATATTTGTTCGATTAACGAACCAATTACGATATTGTATATATGATAACGTCCCTAGTGTCAAACTGTGAAAGAGAAATCATAATAGGGATTATGGTTGATGAGATCTCAAATCACTTTATTGAGTTTGATACTTAAAATGTCTCTACTCGTATTTGCTATTAAATGGGACATTAATAGTACGATTAGACTAGCAGGTATTAGATGTCTTCTATCTTATTGAAGATGTGGGTAGATCTCGTCTATCGAAGTGTAGGGACACTTGGACTGTACGTGGACGTATATTAGAGAATGCGTACGTTAGATTAACCCACTTACTTTATTAATTGTCGCACTATGTGGTGGTTGTGTAATTATCCTAAGACCGGATTCTTCATGACATCACGGTGTGGATTGTCATGCTTTGACACTATTTAGGTTTTCCCTAGCCATGGGGCGATCATGTGGTAGTGATTGGGTATGATACTGAAGCATGCGTAGGATTCATGTTGCTCATCCGGAAATCGTGTATCCTATGAATATGAGTAAATATCCGAAAGGGCCTTCTTATAAGAATTATCTTACTCTCGTGAATCATTGCAAAGTGGAAGTAAATGAGTTACTTGAGAGGCGATATCAGATTATAAGATACGGTCGTTAATGTATTGACACTCGAGATACGCCCGTATGGATATTGTAATAGTGATAGGATTCTATTTACACGGTAACCGTTTCACATGAAAGGTAGTAGTCATTGCATTTGACTCTTTCGATGATTGGGGGTCATGGCCTGTTGGTAGACGCTATCCATGATCGTTAGGTATGAAGAGTATTTTAGTAAATGCACTTTGTGTCTATGGCCAACATATTCGTAAGCCTATCGGGTCACACACATAAGAACATCTAGCCGGATTAAAATGTGGTTATAGTGATAATCAAATAAGGAAAGTTTATCTCGACCATAAAGTGTTATAGTGGTAAATGAATATGGTGGTATTTATTTATTATGAATAAATATAATACAAGATATTAATTATGTTGATTAATTAAATGTGTACTTATATATACATATATAGAGTTTCGGAAGCTTTAACCCATACTGAGTGGAGGAAATCAATGATTTCAGAGTTTGAAGCCCTGCAAAAGACAGGAACGTGGATTCTTGTTCCACCTGGTAAAAATCAGAACCTTGTAGGTAACAGATGGGTCTTTAAACTCAAACTTAAACCTGATGGCACAGTACTCAAGCATAAAGTCAGACTTGTGGCAAAAGGCTTTAATCAGACTTATGGGATAGACTTTACAGATACTTTCAGTCATGTTGCCAAAGCATCAACCATTAGAGTAGTCCTTGTTGTGGCTGTGAATCTAAACTGGCATATACATCAAATTGACATAGATAATGCCTTCTTGAATGGATCGACTCATCGACCTTTGACAGAAGAAGTGTACATGGAACAACCAGAAGGTTTTTTTGATCAAGATAGGCCACATTATGTGTGCAAACTGAAAAGGGAAATGTATGGTCTCAAACAAGCTCCAAGAGCATGGTTTGCTGCTCTTAGAACACATATGTTTCAATAGGGATTCCACCAGTCTGCAGCTGATACATCTCTTTTCATAGTCAAAACTGGAAGTCGTGTACTTTATGTACTTGTTTATGTTGATGACTGATGACGGTCAAAATATACCCGTAAAAGACATCAACGTTGACCTTAAGTCGAGATTAATAATATATATTTTATATTAAATCACATGTTTATATGGATTATTTAATGTTATGTGATTTTTATTATATAATTTGGTATTTATCCATTTTTTATTGGTATTTATCTGTTTTAATTTATAAATCGGTATTTATCCGTTTTTATTATATTTATCCGTTTTATTTAAATATGATTTATTTTGGGATAAATATCTATTTTGCAGATTTGGATAATTATGGAGGATAAATACAAAAGAAAGAATTAAATCTCAAGATAAATCCAAGGAAATCCGAATGCATTAAAGATAAAGATCGGATAAGCATGACAAAAGCCGGCAAACCAATCCAAGATGGCGCCAACTTTGACACACGCATGAAGGGGGGGGCGCACCATTATTTTTTGAGATCGGCCGAGAGTTATCTCTTATTTGTTTTGATATTTTGATGTATATCTCTTAATTAGCTTGAACCCCTATAAATAAAGGCATGCAATACACGCCTTTTACACACTTCTTTACACAATACATTTTGTTACACTTCTCAATTTATAATAAAGTTCTCGATTTATCTTAGAGCAGTTTTTATGCAAGTTCTGCAATAATGTAAGTTCTTGTATTTATTTGTTCTTAGTTCTTTGTAATTAAGCCCCCAATTATTGTTTATCGTTTGAGGTTGTTCGTTCTTCACCGAACGATGTAGATCTAAGGATACGATATGAGGAAGTGGGGATTCCTTGTCTATAAGGATCCACACACCCAGATCTGTTATCCGGTGACCTATAGATGACTTTGGTATGATCGACAACTGTGTTTTTAGTTGATCTATATAATTGCTTTATGAGTTTCTATTTTATCCGTTACGTATATAGAAACGCTAAGATTTAGGTTTTCGCCGCGTCAATCTAGCCACGTCTTTATGGTGTGATTGTCCACATAGAATTTCTTATCTTAGTAGGTATGGCTACGGCTACGTTGCTCGTCTGTTTTAATTAGCGTATGATTAGGAAATACCAATATAGGGCTCTAGGTCGGCTCATGAATTGATCTTCCGGGACTTTGGTGAGATCTAGATACATTCAGTATGAGGAATTGTGCACACCTAGTTATCGTAAATCGTAGATTAACATGATACCTAAAAGTTAGTGTTAATGGGGACGGAGGCTCGATGCGATCGTCTAGGAAATACGCCTAAAAAAAAGGAATGTTGCCTAGGTGAGGAATACGGTTAATATCGGCATCCCTAGTTTTGTAAGCGTGCAAGTCATATGAGATGGAGGCAAAAAAAAAGCGAACTCACGTGATGTAGCATAGTGATCTCGGATGGCCTACCCGGGCTAGATCTAGTTTGGGGATGACTCCGTAGCCAATATAAAAGAAATACGGAGCGGATTAATAGTTGTCGAATCTAGCTTAATTATATAGAATCTCTAGATCCAAACGATAACATGATAATTGGGGAGGTTAATTACGTTATGTATTGTGTCGAGTCGTGTCATTTACCTTTCTTGTCTTTTGTTGGTCATAGACCGCTTTGTGTCCTTGACATGAATGATTAGTTGTTTGTATATAAATGATCCACAAATTGGTTCCCTGTGGGATCGACCTTGAATCGCTATAGCTATACTACGATGGACCTAGTCCTCTTGCTAGTATTGGTTTTGGTGGTCAAGTATTTTAATTTCACTTGATCTACGTCATCAATGACATTCTAGTAACATGATATTCAAGACCATTAATCCAGAAATTCATACAAATGTTGCACTCAAAATTTGCTCTCAAAGACCTTGGTTCAGTCTCACACTTTCTTGGACTGAAGGCACACAGAAATTCCACTGGTTTGTATTTGTCACAGGGGCGTTATGCGTCCCAACTTCTTAAAAGATTACAGTTGGATCATCTTAAACCATGTAACACTCTTATAGTTCCTGGACAGCATATGTATCCTGATCAGGGGGAACCTATGAAGAACCTCATTATATACAGAAGTGCAATTGAGGGACTGCAATATTTGACTGACACTAGACCAGACTTGGCATATTCTGTCAACTATCTAAGTCAATATATGCAGCATCCTACACAAGATCACTTGCTTGCCCTAAAAAGGCTGCTTAGGTATGTAAAGGCTACCCTTCACTATGGTATTATGTTTAGAGCTAATGGTACTCTTCATATGACTGGTTTTAGTGATGTTGATTGGGCATGCTACCCATCAGACAGAAAATCCTTTGTTGGCTATTGTGTGTATATAGGAGACTCATTGGTGTCATGGAGCTCCAAGAAATAAAGTGTTGTTTCTAGATCCAGTGTTGAGTCTGAGTATAGGTCCTTAGCAAATCTTTCTTTTGAGATGTTTTGGATAAAAAAGTTGATGTCTGAAATGGGATTATCCTTGCCTACTGTTCCTGTTGCATGGTGTGATAATTTGAGTGCAACCTTTCTGGCCCAGAATCCTGTCTACCATGCTAGGACTAAACAAATAGAAGTTGATATTCACTATATCTGAAATCAAGTTCTTAATAAGCAGCTATCAGTTCAATATGTACCATCTTCAATGCAAGTTGTTGATTCCTTGACAAAGGCATTGCCAGCACCTTAGCTTCACAGTTTCAGCAGCAAACTAAATGTGGTAGTTGTTCCCACGTTTAGTTTGAGGGGGATGTTAAGAAATAATAAATAATTGTGTTTGAATTATTTATAGTGTGACATGTGTCAATCACAGATCGGTCCAGGTGTTAAGTTTGTTAGACTGTGTGCCCTATATGTACTGCTGTTGTTGCTTAAAAAATCTAACGAAAAGAATATTTTCCTATTCTGTTATGTTTCAGCATTTTTTCTATCTTGGTCTATAAAATGTTTTAAATCTTCCTTGTGTTGTTAATGCTAAAGAAATATTAGCAACCGATGCTCCTTAGACAAAATATATATATATATATATATAATTTTAATCAAATCATAAATAAATAAAATTTTGTCCTATTGCACAACTTTTAATTTTTATCTTTTGGGCATGATGATTATTACATTGTAATTTTTTTTTCCGAAATGAACGCCATTGATGTTGTCGTTTTCTACCTTCCAGAAACGTCACCCACGGGCAGAGTATATATATATATATATATATATATATGTGTGTGTGTATTTTTTTCTCAATTTTTGAAAATTTATCACTACTATATATCTATTAATTGACCCGTTAATTTTTTTTAAAATTGACCTTTGACCCGTATATATACTTGGACATTTAAAGTTAATGCATTAAAAACTTGTAACATGATGTGTCGTTCTCGATCTCTGACTTGGGTCATACAGATCATGCTGCCGCCCCAGCCTACGGGTAGAGATGTTAATGAGCCGAGTCAAGTCATGTATATGTTGTTCAAACCCGTGTTTGTTTAGGTCATGAGTTTGTTCGTGATCATTCGTTTAATGTTAATGTTAAAACTTGATTTGTTTAAATCACGAGCTTATTTGTAATCGTTCGTTTAATAAACGAACAAAAAGTTATGCTCAAGCTCGAATCGTTTAAAAGATAGTGTTCAAGCTAGTGTTAAAGTTAACATATTTAGACTTCCAACTCGAATTCGACTCGTTAAGTGATATGCCTAAATCGTAATTCGATCCGCAGATCCTTATTCGGGTCTGACCGGCCACCGACAGTAGTGGATGAGGCCACCGGCCATTACTGTCCGTGATCTCGCAAGCCAAATTGGGGTCGCGAGCCTTCGGATCCGTTCTAAGCCCTTAACCCTATGCAGCGACAAGAAGGATTAGGGGGCCGACACACGATCCCATTCGATAAACAGGTCCGCCAGCGACCTCGCCCACAATACTTAGAGGAAGAACCACCTCTAGTGTGGCCAGACAATGATATAAAAGATACAAGGATCAGCGAGGACATTAGGAGCACAACCTATCGGCTCCGCTACGAGTCCGCTACTGTAGATAAATATCTATTTTGTACTATATGTCCTCATTTATAAATAAGCCGAGCTTTAGTCGGTGGCTCCCCTGTAAATAGGGCAGCATGTAACACATTTGAGGGGAGGATCAATCTATAAAACACAAGGCAAAGGCAATTTGTCCACTATCTCCTCTCTTATTAAGCACCACCGCCGGAATCCTCTAGCAGTGACGAGCACCACCGGCAAACACCACTTTATTACACTTTTTATAGCCAGATATCCACCACATAAACACCGCTAAACAACCGTGATAATTTACACATTATCAGTTGGCTCATTACCGGGAAACTCATCAAGTTTTTCGGTCACTTAAGCGATGAAATCACCCAAAAAGCTATCTTACTGGCGGAGTGAAAATCATCCTCTTCACCGTTCCATACGGTTCGGCAAGGCTTTTCTGCTCAAAGAGAGTCTCAGAATCAACATCATCAAAAGGATAGACTAAAAGAGGTAACACTAACAAAGCTTGAACGAAACTCACAAGTTAGCGTTTGAGAAATCACCTATCTCGCAGTGTTCTTCGCTCAAGTTTGTGTTTTTAGTTAAGCTTTTGCAATCTTGGAGGCTATGCGCTTTATGTTTTGTATTAGAATGCCTGAGATATACTGAGCTTGCGTTTGAGAAATCACCTCTCTCGGTATCTTTTAGGTCGAACATCATCGTTTCACCAGCAAACAGCCAAGTTATAGCATTTTAGCTTTTATCATCTGGAAACCACATTATAAGAAAAGAGCACCCTTGTTTCCTTGATAGTGCATCTATTTTTGAGATAAAAAATCATACAAATTTCTGGGGTTTTTGCGTTTAAATCATCACCTTCTTCCCCTGAAACTCATATTTCCGGCCACTACCTCATTTGAGCTGTCACTACCCAAAAGATCTTCGTCTAGATCCCCAAAAGTCAAAGAAAGTATGAAGTAGTTGAAGGTGTCAGAAAATATCATGTTGTCAGAGAGTCGATGGCGACCAGAATAACAATCTTATCTTTAAGCAAAACCAGTTCGCATTAAAAGGCGATGACTGGAAGTAGGGGTTTACCATTGGTACCGCAAACGCCGGCCAAAGGGGTCACGTAGAATCAGCCTCGCATCGAGGATGGGGGAGAAACACTTGATAACCCCACCACAGATTGGGACTGATCCTATCGAGAGGCTCTAGCTGCAGACGATGCCGGAAATGTCCTGAACCAGAGGACTAAATCTAAAGAGGCCGCAGCGGCTTTAGATTTGGCTCGCCAGGAAAAGGCAGCGATCGAGGTACCAAAAAAGATCCCAGGATTCCAAGAGGATCCAGAGGTCGCAGAAATGTAGGGAATATGCCAAGTATGCCGAGAGAATGTATGTAACCAACTCTCGACTGGTAGCTCTGGGCCGGGAACCCTTACCGGTCCAAGAAGCAATCCCGTCAAGAAGTGAGATCAATCCAAATGGCGCTAGAAAGAAGTCGCCAGAGTCAACCCAAGAGGATAGAAATTGAGGAGAGTGTTCATTCGTCAGGCTGACAGGGCCGCCGAAAAGAGCGGGAGGTCATTCAACCCTCAGTCCAATACGACCGCGAAAAAGGGCCAAAAAGAAGCGAGGGAAAGAGGTCTGCCTTGAGAAGGTTGGGCGAAAAATAAAGAAGTTCGGTCTGAGCCATCTAGGTACCCGGAAGGGCGTAATGCCTAGACAAGAGGAAGGAATGGAAAATATGCTCGTTTGATCATAAGAGAAAAGCGGGCTCAACGGGAGGAATTGCGAAACCATGCGGACTCGGGACACGGGTCGAGCGAGCAGCAAGGTCATCTCCAACTAAACGGGGGATCGACCCCGTAATGGCCGAACAAATGGAAGTAATGAGAAAGGAAATTGCGGAGCTGAAAAAGTCAAGGCCGGCCGAGAAGGATATCCCAACCTCGGGAATCGGCGTTCTCTCGGAAAAATCATAACCACATATTTGCCCATGGAAAGGAAAAGGTTAGTTATCCTAGCTACAACTACTACAACGGAAGCACTTGTCCATACGACTGGTTAACATCTTTCCAAGGTCGTATCACCCTTACAACTCAAAACAAATCGGCTTGGTGCATCGCCCTTGTGGGCAGTATGCAAGATCGGGCCACGTCTTGGATTAGCGGACTCCCCGAGGTTCGGTTGAAAGTTGGAAAGATTTATCTAAAAAATTCATGAAAGAGTTTGAGTCGGCGAGCAGACCAAAGAAGACCATTAAGGACCTTTATGAGGTCCGCATGGGAGAAAATGAATCGGGAAGAGGTTGTTCCGAGCGGTTCATCATGGTCTACGATCAAACCAGAAACATCACTAACGACGCCATCATCAATTGTTTTTTAACAGGAATAGCGAAGGGTCCAATGAAAACAGAGTTCAACCTTTGGCCACCAAAATCTGGCTTAGGGAGATGTTGGAGAGAGCCAGAATGATCGGCCTGAGTGAAGCTCCATCCCCCTCTGGGAAAGGAAAATCAAAACCAGAGCACCACTCACAAAAAGAGAGGTATGATCCTAAATTGTTTTTTATGGTTAACGGGAAGCTTTATCAAAGGCTCAAGATGATTGGTAGCGGTGAGGTTCACAAGGTCATATCATTAGACCGCACAATGTACGCTCTTGAAAAGATCGAATTCAAAAGTCTACGAGGTTACAAATAAAGCTGGCATTGCTCCAAGAAGTCATAAATGGTTTACAAAATATGAGCTCGCCAGACATGGGCCCACCAAATACGAGCTCTCTTATTAAGAGCTCTCCAGTTAAATCAACATCAACAATTGCGCTTTGGATTTGTACAAGCACTCAATCCGCCCACTAAAGAGGGGCGGGTCTGATTAAAATCCGGTTTTCATGATTATCACATATCTACCTTTCGAGTTATACCATGTCCATTCTTGAAGTGTTATCGCCCCGGATGTCGACCTCAACATTTCTTTCAGACAAGTTACTCGCGATCTCAATCTTGTCCAAAACAAAGGGGCCGCACTATTAAAATTTCAAAACAGGCACCAAGTTTTTGATCTCGACATCTATTTCAAACAAGCTCGCCGCAAAACGCCCTCAATCTTGTCTGAAATAGGGGGCCGCATATCAGAATTTTTGAACTAGTACTTTGGTTCAGAATTTGTTTCCAGTAAGCTCGCTACGGCATAGCTTCGATCTTACTCGAAACAAGGTTGCCACACATCAGATTTTTCGATTCAGTCATCAAGCTCAACAAAAACAAGTAAGGCTTTTAGCTCAATTATTTTAGCAAGTTCGATGCTTTAATTTCCTCGACCTACTTAAAAACAAGGGGGCCATATATATATACCATATATGTATATATGCACATATACTGATATCGTCGGACCCAAATAAGCGGACTCGAAAAAGATGAAATATTTTGAGCAAAAATAAAGTGTGCGAGCTCAAAAATACTTAGGAAAATCGTTACAAAAGAAAAATAAACATGCATTCAAAGCCCAAATCAACGGACACAAGTTAGGGGCGGAAAAATAAAGATTATTACAAACAGATGGAAATTCGAAAAAGGCCAAGGCCAAGAGAGCTCATTTATTATAAGCTATCTATCAACGAGCTCTTTGTTACAAGCTCGCCATCAACGTGTATTTTCTCTTCAACAAAAGTCCGTCCGCTTAATAGCGCGGCACAAACAGGCTATAAGCCACTAAAAGAGGCTTTAAGCCACAAAAGGTCGTCCACTTCATAGCGCGAGCCTAAAAAATAAGTCGCACAAAACGACAAGGTCGTCTGCTTCATAGCGTGAGCCTAAAAAATAAGTCGCACAAAACGACAAGGTCGTCCGCTTCATAGCGCGAGCCTAAAAAATAAGTCGGACAAAACGACAAGGTCATCCGCTTCATAGCGCGAGCCTAAAAAAAAGAGTCGCAAAAAATGACAAGGTCGCCAAAAACCAACAGCAAAGCGCTCAAGCAGAGCCATGTGCTGTCCGTGAGAACACTTTACTCCATGCTTGGCATTTCATTAAAATGCCGAAGACACGGAGTAGAGGCCATTGATATGCCTAAATCGTATTTCGGTCCGCGGATCCTTATTTGGGTTTGACCGCCGCGACAATAGTGGATGAGGCCACCGGCCATTATTGTCCGTGAGCTCGCCAAGCCAAATTGGGATCGCATGAGCCTCGGATCCATTCAAGCCCTTAACCCTGTCTGGCGACAAGAAGGATTGGGGGCCGACACGCGATCCCATTAAATAAGCAGGTCATGGCGACCTGCGCCCATAATACTTAGAGGAAGAACTACCTCTAGTTTGGCAAGACAATGATATAAAAAATACGAGGGATCGGCCGAGGCCATCGTGAGTGTAACTATCGGCTCCCGCTACTAGTCCATATCTTGTAGATAAATATCTATTTTTTGTACTATATGTCCTCGTTTGTAAATAAGCCGAACTTTTAGTCGGGTGGCTCCTATAAATAGGGCGACATGTAACCCATTTGAGGAGGATCAATCTATAAAACACAAGGCAAAGTCAATTTGTCCTCTCTCCTCTCTTATTAAGCACCACCGCCGGAATCCTCTAGCACCGCCGAGCACCACCGGCAAACACCACTTTAATACACTTTTTATAGCAGGATATCACCACATAAACATTTGCTAAACAACCGTGATAATTTACGCATTATCATTAAGATTCTAAAAAATGAAGTCCAAATATATAAATAATAAATTATAAAACAATATTCAGACATTATAATACTAAAGTTTGAAGAACTCTATAAATATTTTATTAAATTACTCTAGTAAATACTATATTAATAGATGACGCGTTATCGATGTGTTACGGTTAAGTTGTAATCGAAAGTTGCAAGACAAGCACTTGTTCATTCATTGTGAAAACCACTTATAATCATAACAAACTTTGGTTCGTTAAACTAAATAAACGAGCGATAATGAACACTACTGGTGAAAGCACGAGTTTGCTTGAAGCGGTTTTTAAATTAACGACTCTACCCACTGGTACGTCGGGCGGGTAACGTCAATAATAGTGGCGTTTCTCGTATGTTTCAATAACAACGACGATATTTAGGTGCTGGAGTGAAGAAAAAGTATCAATAAATATTACCCGTCTAAATAAAGGTTTAAAAATTGTTTTGATGGTAATTAGAAGGTTTCGGGTTGAAATCTCAATAAAGACAAAAAAATGTGCTTGTATATTTTATATCCGTAAAAAATAGTATGAAAAGTTGGCCACCCAGTATTACATTTTCGTTAACGGCCCAAATATTGACAAAGACATGATTTTTGAAAGCGAGGTTATTTCTTGACTCATAAATATTTTCGACACCAGCATTTACCTTCAAACTTTTACACACGAATGTGGTGCAGAATGTGTTTTGGGTGTCAATAAAATCCATATTTATGAATGGCGTTAACGGACTAAATATTGATAAAGCGGGTGATTACGATGCGGGGGAGGCCGTCGATTTCGGTAGTCGGATCTGTGACACAGCGTGTATATAAATAAAAGCAATTTTTATCTTATATCACGCGTGTCACGAATCAACAGTGAATCCAAATAAGTCTCACCGCATCGTAACAACCGACAAAGACATGATTTATTAAGGCCATCTAAAAGGGCCTTATGGGATCCAAACGTGGGTTACGGTGGTCTAGAGAAGTAGATGGAACCACATTTCTCCAGACGGAAAATAATATAAAATTGCCCACACGTTCAACTTTTGATCCTCTACGCGGCTGAACGTGGCCTACGACAGCTGACGTTGACGGCATATTACATGATTTTCTTGTTCACAAATGTTTTTTTTTTTTTTTGAGGGGTTCACATATGTTAAACTTTGATTTAATTGTCGCTCTTTAATTATTTTCGATGATATATTTATGTGAAATAATAATGTGGGAAGTAATTAAATATGTCATGATGTAAGTATGTTGTCGAAAGTAATTAAGGATGTCGATAAAACTCTTTCATCTTATTATACCTATGTTTGTGAAACCCCGACTTTGGGGTTATAATTTAAGGGTATTTCAGTATTTTTAGAATTAAGTATTCATTTTCCTAGTATCTTAAGGATAATTAAGTTTTTCTTGGTCTTCTAGTCGTCTTAAAAACCGAACTAGGTTCAGAAAAAGCTATAAAAAGCTTTAAGATGCCCTAGACTTAATCAATTTTGCGTTTTCAAGTTTTAGGAAAAAATGATGGCGATTGTCCGGCCCTCACCCTGAGAAAGCACCCACGACTTAGTTTTTGCAGGCTATGTTTAAATTTTTGGATTCGTTCGCGCGGATCACATGATGATTTGAAGGCATTCGATTCAATGGCGATTTGAGCATAGATTCATCTTGTGGAGGCAAGACGTAACCTTTTCGTAGTAGTTCTTGGCTTTATTCATGATTAGGTTTGATTCAAAGGGTAATCGTTGTTAGATTCGTTGTTGATTTGTAGATTCGCGTAGTTTTGGAAGTTAGTTGATGTTCAGCTTGCAGGTTCGGCTCATCTTTAACGTAAGAAGTTCTTCTTACGAAAAGGTTCCGTTTTTATCTTAAAAATCATGATTTTAAGTGTTTTTAGTACTTTTTTAACGTTAAACTGCACAAAATTGGACATGTCAATGTGTTAGGGTAGCTGCCGAGTATTTGTCAAGGCAGAAAATGATTTTGAGGCCAAGTCTGGGCCATTTTCCCGCCCTTCACCCGGCAAAGCGCACGGGGAAAAGTTGCATAACAACTTTCTGGCCTTTGATGTATACTGTGTTTTCAGGACATTATTCAGTTTTCTGGTTACTTTTTTTTGTAAACTGTTTTATGCGTTTTGGTTACGAGTAGTGGATATAGGATGGAGTTCGGTGTTGCTATGGCCTTTGTATGCTCTCGTAGGTTAGATATGTCTTTAACATGATATTACGTGCCTTATGTGATCCTATGTGTTTTGCCCACAATGTGTTACAAGAAACCTTGACCGCCGCCACGCGTCGTATTTGGATGTATGATTTGTTATTACCCTTGTTGAAATTCGATGTATTACAAGAATACCATGATCTAACGTGTGACGTGAGATGTGCGATCATTACCCAAAGTTTCACTAAGCTCATAGTTAGTTACCTTGCGACGCATTGAGCGGAGTGCCATGGGTCTCTATGTTCCATGTCAAATGTATGACTAGTTGTTTTACCCATGTCTTCCTGAAGACGATGTGTTACAAGAATATTGTGACCCAAACTCACTTTGGATGTATGGCTATTCATATTATCAATGTTGCAACATGCCCTCCGTGCGTAAGTAAGAAGCTTGAACATGATATACAAGACACGAACATGTAATGGTTAGTATATAAGTGATGTACGGATAAATATGTGGCTTATGTAAGTTTGACTTCTTTGGCTAAACACGGTAAGTAGGTAATTAATGAAACAAACAAATATGTGAAAGATGGCTGAATGTAGTTAATATGCATGTTTTTCTATGCATAGTTCAATGTGGTTTCAAATTGATTTCTTTATGTTTCAAGATTTGCTTTTAAAGATGTTTTATCATGTATTCTCAAGTTATGCTTTCAAAGTAGTTTTTTTAGTTCTTATGTCTATGTTTTCAGCTTGCTTTGTAATTGGATAAAGTAGATTCATAACATGTCTCCCGGCATTTGATAAACATGAATCTTTCTTTTGATCTTCTTTCTCCCTACTAAGCATTCAGCTGTTGCTCGCTATTTTATTTGGAATAAGAAGATATGGAGGTTGGAGACGAGTTGGATGACGAGCTTGAAGAGTAAGCTTAAGAATGGAGTCATGAAGCTTTTGTGTTTTCAACAATTTCTTTTTTCATCAAGTTGAGTTGTGATCAAGGTTAGCACCTATTTATGATTTTAGTATAGCAGCAATTGTAATCGGTTGAGTTAGTTAATGTTAAGTTACGATATTTATTGTCTTTTAAGAGTTTTAAATTTAGATTTAGGGTTAAAGATTGTGTCTTTAATTATTAGGGTTTATTCAGAATTGACAGAGGATCGAAAAAGAGAAATCGTTGTTAGAATTGGTTGTAGATTCGTGTAGATTCAAAGAGTAGTTATTGTTCGGTTCGTAATTCAGCTCGTCTTTAAGGTAAGGAGTTCTTCTTATTAAAATATTTCATTTTTAGTATAAAGATTATTAGGGCTGAGCAGAAAACCCAATGAACCCAATCCAACCTGATGGGTATAAATAATTCCATCACCTCAACAGTGGGAGACAACCCACTGCGGCCATCCTCCGGCATGACAGAAGAGATCGCAAAAAGGGCGGCCACTATGTCTCACCTCGCGCGACCAAAGCATTTGCGCCCCAGGCAAGTACAACAGATCCTGTGGATCTCATCCGAGCAAGTCAGAAGAGGCGCCAAGGGATGAGGCCGGAAAAGGCTTGCTCTTGCGACCTCGCAGAGAGATGGCGCCGATTGATCGAGATCTTTTCCCACTTGTATCTTAGATATTTCGTCTTACTTAGTATCTAAGTTAAACCTAGCTGTTAGTAAAATATCTAATAGGTTACTTATTCCCTAAGTTACCCACCTCTATAAAAGGGTGGTCATTGTAAACTAGAAGAGATGAGATATACACTATACTTGCAAGACAAAGCTCTGTCCATTTTTTATTCCTCCATACCGCCACCCGCCGGGGTATCACACCACCTTAATACAGCCAGATATCCTACATATAAACACCGCTAAAAGCATGATCACATTTTCTGCATCATCAGTTGGCTCCGTTACCGGGAAACGAAAGCTTCATCAGCTCATAACTCCACACAAAATCAAAAGCGGCGATTCACCGACCGGCTCCATCATATAGAAATTACATATCAGTTGCCGGAAGTCCGACTCAAGGCAAGTCCTAATCACAAGTATAGTCATAACTATGTATTTGGAAGCAAAGAACAGCTGAACCCCAAACTCCTAAAGGCGTTGTACAAACACATATACAAGGCGATGTCGCGGTAGAGACACAAGAGATTACATAGCGAGGTGGGAAGGATCACAAAGGGAGTTTTGGCCCCTAGCGATGCCCGAAATTTGATAAATCGGAAGGCTAAGTCAAGAGAGGTCGTAGCGGCATTGGATGGGAAAACCGGAGGATCATCTCGATCGCGACAAAGCCGGATATCAACCCACAGGAAAGAGCCGGACCTCAAGAAGATCTCGGAGATTGCGGAAATAAGGGAATCGCGAGGTATGCGGAAACTATGTACCTAGCCAATTCCGTCTACGGTGGCAAAGGCCAAGCTCCAATATCGATCGACCCCAAATCCCCAGAGATGAAATCGCTCGCGGCGGTGAATAAGGGCGGCGAGCGGATCCACGGGATCGAGATAGAAGAAAGTGTGCGCTCATCCAGGCGCAAAGGACCAGGAAAAGCGTTGTGCGGACCGGTTCTCCCGGATCGCGATCATCGGGAGGAAAAATCACGCGAAAAAGGTTCGGCTTTCAAAGGTTGGGTGAGAAGGACAAGGCCTCGGCCCCCAAGTCGTCTCGGCCTTCCGAGGAGGATCTCTTCCCCGGCGAGACAGGGGCGCACCGGACGCCCGCATAATTATCCGTGAAAAAAGAGCTCGTCGGGAGGAGTCGGAAGGCTGCGCGGGGAGTCGAGCACGAGCGAGAGAGGCTAATACACGGGCGCCGTTGCGACCGGTTCGACCTGTTTGGCGAGTAAGATGGAGATAATGAAAAACGAGCTCGCCGATTTGAAAAAGTCGAGCCCGGCCGAGAGAGCCGCCTAATCTCGAGGAATCGGCGTGCTCGCCAAGAGAATTACGAAACATTGCCTACGGTCGCGAAAGGTTAGCTATCCGGCTATAATTACT